>JAUTCZ010045020.1:0-12142 GCA_032273805.1 Melanodrymia brightae | reverse complement strand
TATGCACCAAAGAATTACTATAACATATTTTTAAAGGGATACTAAATTTTCAGACGGAATAGTGATTTTTGAAATTCGCTATTCCTTTGGGATAGCGGTACAAAATTTAAACTTCGACCCCTGATCCCATTGTATGAGGATACATAGATAATAGTAGTGTTGGTATTCCTGGGTAGCTACTTGGTCTCAAATGAACACAAAATAAATAATACACATACATGTTGTATTTGGTGTTATTTACACACGATTTGACGAAAAACACCACAAAATACTGGTTCGTTGTTTGTGTCAACTTGATCTAAAATTGTATTCCGCAGACTAATTTACATCTAATATTACTTTAGTAACGGTTAGGATAGGAGAGTATTTTTATATGGTTAGATTAAGAATATAAACTTTGTATTCTAATCAATGAAATAAAGGACTAGTGAGTACTGTTATGTGTAACTCATGAAATTAACGCGACATCAAATTCTTGTGAATCGGCAACCGCAGACAAAATCACAACATGAAATTATCGCGAGTAGTCCATCTCTTACTTGGTAACATTTTAATATTCTGCTCTACTTTCTAGCTTTCCTTTAATTGATATGTTGGCACCATAGATGTATAAAAACATTGTAAATTACAATATATTACATGCAGATATTATGTACTAGTTCATGGTGAGTACCAGAGCATGTGTGCATTTTACATTTTTGTTTTGTATTTCTCTTTCTTTATGCTATTATTTCTTAACCACATAAAGTAAACACTACCAGACTGTGGAAAAGTCTCATCTACAGACTCTCAAAGATATGGCTCAAATGGACCAATCTGATGCCATAGCCAGGGCTCGTAGATTGTCCCAGGAAACAAACAAGAGGCGCAAGTATGTACATTTTACTTATTTTGTTTAGCCTTTGTGAAGTCCGAGACTAAATATATGGTAGAGTTTTTGGATTGAGGAATTTGGTGTCATGGTATACACTTGTGTAAAGGAACTCGTAATAACTTGACTTACCATGAAAGATGATCCCTCCAAAACTTTACATATACATGTATCTCAACCTCAGCGTAACTTTATAGAAAACTTTTAAAAATCTGATGAGGATGATAGACATGTAAACGTGTGTAAAATCATTACATCTTGTTACCTTTCAACACAATCCCCATGCAATATAGATAATTAAAAGGGGGTATGCATGTCTTATAATACTAACTTGGTGTACTAGTAGACAGATTAAACTATGTTACTATTTTAGACAACAAGTACAAAAGAGGAAAACAGAAGTTCAACGAGAAGAGAAACGACGACAGTCAATTTTAACTAGACGTAGAGATGAACAAAGAAAAGCCACTGAACAATTTCAACGAGCAAATATACCAAACAGTCGACCAGGAAGTCGGAGGTCGTCCCCACTGAGGACAAACATTGACGATGCTTTGAGATTAATCCGTGGACCGTCTGGATCCTTTTCCAGACAAAACAGTTCTTCCTCTATACGTTCACGTAGCACCACAGGTAGAACAAGTCCAAGAGCATTTAGCTCACAGAACTATAAACATGAACCACCTAATCAGCCTCATACCAGCAATCAACTAAATGCCCGGCATCGCCCAATGTCTCCAAAAGAGCACGCTCTGATGTTGAACAGAAGTTTTCGGAATCTGGCCAATAGTCGGAGTCTATTTGAGACTCAGCTTGAGCAGCATCAACAACTGCTGGTTGCTGATCAGCAGAAGGCTCTTCATCAGTTTAATGAGGCTATAATGAATGAAATCGATGGAGATAAGAGCGTTCAAGGTTTGGTCGATATTGACGCAGAGATGGTACGCAGCGATAGCTTATCAAGTTTTGATAGCTTGGATGATCCTTTGATTATAGAAAAACCAATTGATATCCATGATAAAAATGTATCCAGTCAAACTGTGGTACCTGATTATAAAAGCCAGCCTACCCAAGTAGGAAAAGTGACTCCAACCAGTGCGAACCATCTGAGCGATGGTTCTGAACCTAAACGGCTATTGATCATGTCAGAGCAGCAGAATCCTACAGCTGAACAAAAGCACATTTCAAGACCTCAGCCTCAGTCAAGAATACTAGAAGATGTGATCCAGTATCAGAACTGTGGCGATATTGATAGTCCAACCAGTTTAAATAGCAGTTCAAGTTTCCTGTCCAATACAGCTAGTCCTAACACTACTGTTACTTATGAATTAACATATCCAAAAGGTTCACAGATGCTTCATTTATCCACTCCAACAAATGACCCTCAGAAGACAAATCAAACTAACTCTCAGAGTGTCTCACCGTATGTCTCAAAAGCAATTACTCAGGGAAGTACTAGCACCGTTCTTTCAAATGTTACGAACCAAAACAGTTTTCAAAATAAATTTGTCCTGTCTGAAAAAAATAGTTCACCCATTTATGACCAAATTGAGAAAATTAACAAATTGTTTTCTGAAACTCATCTCCCAACAACATCAACACATTATTCCAGCATTTTAGCAGCCCATGCTTCCCCAGTGATTCCAACATCAAATTCTACAACTACATACGTAATAGGTCCTCGACAACTTGCTTCAAGAAGTGGGACAGATCATACTACACTTGAAAACAGGCAATGGATTACTTCAGAGCCATCTCTCACAGATAACCAATTGCATGGACGATCTCCTATATTCAATAGTCAGATCCACACTCTTCAAAATGTTCATACACCTAACACAAATCCTCTAGACTCTCAGGGAATCTTTCATCAGCTGTATGTCTCTACTACTAACCATACCACACCGATGACCACAACTTCTACCTTGTCACCATGTGTTACAACACCAGCATTGGCCAGACCAGGTAATAAACAAGTGGTACTTAAAACTAACTATTCGACCACAAATCTCCCAAGTTCTTCAATCAACTGTAAAACTATTGCACATTCTATAAGTAGTGATATTAATAAAACTAGTATGGTACCTACACCGGAGCCACCTGTCCCAACTGAGCAACAGACTGGCATGAATAGAAATATGACAACAACTAATGATCTGCCACATGCAAATACTGAACGGTTTAATGCTAGTATAGCAAATGGAACTCTTGGATTGGTTAATGGGAAATTAACTGTTTTGAAAAATGATGAGAAGGACGGTGATGTTCCAACTGATATTTACCTTTTGAACAAACCTCCGAAACCATCTATGAAGAAAAGGTCTGAATTTGATTTTGAATCCTCTGGTGTTCGGAGCATCTTAAAGAGGCCACATTTAGGTGTAATGAAAAAAGCAGAGTCTACGGGAAGTCTGAATGTAAAGGATAGCTTAGAGGTGACGAGGAATCATCTTAAACAGCACAGCGTTGACCAGATTGACTCACTGGTGAGTTATGTGTTCCTTTTGCTATATTGTAAGATTTGTTTAATTTTAATTAACATGGATTAGATACATAAAACATTTAACATTATATTTGACTCATAATGCTCCCTGTATTTGTTATCTTCATTCAAATAAAGATACAGAACTATATGTAAATTATATATTCAATTTAGGAAATATTTCAATGGATACACCATTCATAAGTTTGTGTTTTGAAAAATATGTATAACAAGGCAACCAAGTGACGCACAATGAAAATAATAGTGATGCTCAATATAATACAGTATATCACAGTGGAGAGTTACTTATATTGAACATGTTTACATTAATTCTATATTTTGACTATATAGTGTTGATTGATTTATTTTTCGCTTGTTTAGCCTAAAAAGAAATCTGTTCGCTTTTCTGACATGAGCTATGATGAGTCCCAACTTGCAGTAAACCGGGACATGGTACAAGAAATTGACAAGAAGTCGGAACTGAACAAAGGCGTTCTTGGAAGTTCTGCAGGTAACTGAACATGTTTAAAATTTTCCTACGTATATTATGTGTTTGTGTCTATTTGTTAATTATATACAATTTAGCAGATTGTATTTTAATTAATAATTTGGTACAGTTACCTGCATGTGGCTTATATATCTCTAACATGTATGTGATTCTAATGAGTTACATAATTTCAGTCTACGTCTATTTTTTGGAAAGCTTAATCGCTGTTCATGCAGATCTATACCGTGTTCTGAATTTTGTCTCCTGTAAAGCAATAACTTTGTTGTGCCTGACCTTTTTTTATTAACTATTCGGAACATAAAATACAATCTCAAGTTTCAAGTCTTGATATACATGTAGTATGGTCGATGTTCCCAGGATTCCCATAATTCAAATATTTGGGGAAAGTTGAAGGTTCAGCTAGCAAACATTCCAAGAGAACCCTAAATAATTATTCATTGATTAGCAATTCAAGTGAAGTAACTATTCCTATTATTGCAAACATTAATAGCAAAACATAGGCAAATAGCTAATAAATGTTTCATTGTCTAAGTGAGGTTCCTGCTTGAGTTCACATGAAATTGTTAATAGTAAAATATAAATGTTGTAAAGAAAGGTTTATTACAATATAAATTACTTGAGGCAAAATTCCATTTTTAGCTACTGCAAACAATAATTTTTGAATAACTAGAAGCACATCAGATATACATATATCAATATTCTTTAGCCAGAAAATATAAGAACAGTTTGTTTTTATTAATTTTGAAATGCTCTATTAGCCAGAAACATGTTAGACTGACACTCAGGACCATCCCTATAATATTGATCTTCTACAAATGCTTTTAAAGATACACAAAATTTAAGTAGAATTCTATTAATTTTCTTTTTAGGTACTCCCAAGCCCAAACCAAGAACCAGACCTATATCTGCCAAGGTGAACAATTCCACAAAGGTGGAGGTTGCAAGTAAAATCCCAAGAACAGTCAGTGCAAGTATATTGCAAATAAAGGCACAACCTACCGAAGGTTTACAACATGCCAAGGACAGACCATCAGCTGCCGCACACATTATTACCCATTCCATTGAGGGGGCACAGTTCCTGCAACACCTGGACAAAAACAACCAGCAGGATAAGAAGGTCAGAGTAGTCAATAATAACTTTATGGAGAAAGTGCCAGTACAACAAAAACCTGTCACTTCCCAACACACTGGCTATGGAATGTCTAATGGGTATGTTGGTGGACATAGACATGATGAAATGACTGCTGGTGTTATTCAGAGGGATAATTACCTAAAAAATCCCACTGTCCCAGTTGCCAGTGACTTACCACCCCGTGATGCCAATTTTAATCACATGCCTCCAGTGTACAATGAAAATGGCATAAGAATTGATAGAACACCAACAGATGATGAAATAAATACTTTGTGGGACAATGTACGAACATGTTTGGATAACACTCCAAACAGTACAGATAAAAAAGGTCAGTTTGATGGTTCAGGTGAACACAGCATCACAAAACATGTGGCTTCAGTTTGTAATACATATATTGATGGTGCGTCTCTTGGAATATCAAACACCACTCGCGTTGCACCTGGATACAACCATGGCAGTGTTCAGCAAAGAGCTATCCATAACATGTCATCTGCTAAACAGAGACCGGCAGCGAATGGGTATTTACGAAGGTATGGATTGCTGCAACAACGACGAGGTGGAGCTGGGAGGACGCCCATAGTACCACATCAAGATCCAGTTCACAGTGGGCCAACAGTCAGTCTTCAAGGTCCTCATTCTGGTACTAGCTATCAAACTAAAGAGGAAGGTAAGACATTGTAAAATTTTGTCATTATACAATTGAAGTTTGACGTGTTTTCATTCATCCATACATCTAGTATAAAGCCAAATAAGTTCACTAAGGTCGTTTTAGGATAATTTTGACATTTAAAAAATACACAATTTTAAAGGCAATGTTATCAATAGCTTTTTATTTAACCTAAGACCATGTCATTTTACTTTTACCTTGTTGAGTCATGTATATAAAAATCATACTTATTTTCAGTGTGTGACAGTATGGCAGCGTTCATGGTTGCAGAAAAACTTGCTGCTCAGACCACAACACAGAATCATATGGACTCAGCCTTTGATGATACACAACGAAGACAACATCTACGGGTTAAGCGACCTGTTTCAAATCCTGGAGGTTAGTGTTAATTTGCATTCATATAGACCTACATTCAAATATCTTATATACTCAAGAGAATGAGAAACAGTGGCCAGTAATTAAGCTGTTATATTTTCAAATGGTAAAAAATTCTATGTCGGCATTTCATGCTAGGATAAACAACACAAGGAGTAAATTTCCAATATATCAAGATCATATTGATACATGTAGGACTAGTACAATAAATCTGGAAACGTTTATCGAGCTGCGTCATGTATATTTAATAACAGCTAGTTGGAATGTGAGGTTAGCACATACATGTATATACTAATTGTTAAAACACATCTCTGACATTCACTCTCGACGGCCATCTTAACAACAATTTTGGTGGTGCCCCAGCCCAAAAACAGACTGTTGGACAAAATGTATATATTTAGTCATCAATGCTTTATTTTTCTTTCAATGAAATGGTTCCTATTTTTTAACTATACCCATACCATAATTTAAAGTCTTGGTAAACCAGATCATTGTCGCATGGACAGTTATCAAATATCTGCAATCATCAGGCTATTGAGACTACATAAAATTTAGACTGCTGTAATTACAGTTACTCATTACATAGCTTGTAACGTAGATGCATTATATAGTTTTATCAAGACTGCAATATAAGCCTAAATCGCATTCAGAATTATGTTAATATGCAGGGTGTGATCATCAATGTTTACTTGTGTATGTTGACGATTTGCAAAGCAAGCATTCACAGCTTCATGCATGATCAACCATCATCAAGCGTCGATTTACATCAGGTTTTTTATTTAAATTTGGCGTTTTTTTGTTAATAAGTTGTGGCTTGATTTAGTGTTCAATCGGTGAACACTGATAACATAACTTTATTATTCTTTGCTCATTTTAAGGTCCGTCTGCCCTTTCTATAGAAGAACAGCGTCTGTTGGAATCTCTTGATCGCCTCAATGAAAAACTTAAAAGTGAGTATTAATTAGTCATCTTTTCATTGGATATTTGCATTTTTGTTATTGTATGATAATTGGAATTTCCCTTTAGGTCAGTCGGTAGAGTACTGGTATCTCACACAGAGGTTCCTTGTTCTCTTCACCTCAGTGGAGGTTAAGATATTTGTTACATTAAGATACAGGGATAGTTTCAGATCATGAATGGTTAATTTGCACAATGAAAAGTCTACATAAACCAAAGTCCTAAATAATTTTTAAGAAACTATTTCACTTTGTCTCTTTCCTTCTGTGACTTAAATTAATTAATCGATGCAAGCGCTGTACATGGAAAATCAGCATGTATCTGTGACAAATTTTTCATTTGTTTTAATTGTCAAATTATAATACTTAATGCTGCACGGATTATTCTGCATTTTCCATAAGACTACAAGTACAGGACATTGTGCTTCTCATTCACTTTAGTCTATTTTTAAATTAATACATTTGTATTTTAGTAAATGAAAGTGGGTATCAAGCTAGGTCTGCTGCCCAACAAGTGGCACCACCACAACAACAGAATGTGTTTGTGCATGTGAGTATAGAATGCACTGCATTGCCATTACACATGCTAACATAACCTGAATTATATTTCACATCTAAATTCTCCATACCTGCATGTCTGTTCCAGATACACAGTCCAGCTGCCTCAATTACCTGCCTTAGAATAGAAGTTAAATGTTAGTATGAGAGAGGAAACAGGCCGATTATTACTAACCCGCAAGGCATCTTTTATATGCACTCTCCCTTTCCATCCACTAAACATTGTACAATTTCTAACGGCAGTCGGGTAGAAAAACTATCAAAACTAATTTTGATTTATGAATCATTCCAACTACACAATTTCCAATGATTTGGGAATACCTAGAAATTGTAATTGTTTTAAAATCCAGTCACCAAAAAAGTCATATTTTTAATTTGTTCACTGACATGCTTCATGTTTATAATTGTAATAAATGGAATTAGGATGTACTGAATAGAACTATTGTCTAATATTTCAATTTTTGGGAAAGATTGTTCAATTTGAAAAATATTTTATAAACTCTCAATACAAATATACAGGTCTCCAGTAAAAACAATGTTGAAGGGGAAAACCACAGATATGTATTAATATTATTTTGTATTATGATTTATTATGTCAGCCTCTCGTTGGCTTTGCAGAACATTAGTTTTGATGTCCAGGCTTTGCCTGAGCAATATCTTAGTCAACGGGTAAGTTTGTACGTGCTGTGTAACGCTGCTCATTAACACTATATATATCTTAACAACTTGCTGTGTCATGTAAACCATGCCATAAATATATAGACTGGTGATGGAAAACCTGCTGAGTGAACACTACCACTGGGAATATTCTGTTTGTTGATTGTCAGTGGATTTGATATCCAAATGTTTTTACATTCAGTTCTTAATATCAGTTAACACACAATATTTAAAGACCATCGCTCACCATTTCACAAGAAATTAATTTGCGTATATAATCATTATAAACAAGCGAAAATACTGTCTCTGTTTATCTACATAATTGCATACATTTATCATATGACTACAAACAACAACAAATGTCAAAATGTCATTATATTGCGTAAAATTGCTTTGTTTACAATATACGAATTGATCGCCAAAAATAGCCTTTTGGATAGTTGCTACACTGTTTACAGTCACACTATTGTCTGGAGATGCAGCGAAGCGAAACCCAATGTTATATCCCCCCTCAGACCGAGCTGCACACCTCTTGTCACGTGGTGCCTATTTTCTCCCGCCAAAAACGTGAGCGATTCTCTTTAATTAATAATTCATGTCAAAATTACTTTCTTCGCCATTTGAACAACGTAATTTATCCTAATTGTGATGTTTGTTTCCGGTGACCAGTTCTTAATGAATGAGAAAGGTGAAGTGATGTTGTAATACGACATATGCTGCATGTAAGACACGGTTATAATAAAAGTGTTGTTTTATTTATAGTACGGTACACGGACACTTGGCTACCAACCATTCTGACCTATGTAAGAGTAATTTATGTAGATGTAAATGAAACTGCCATGTTTCACATATCTTTTTCAGTGCTTTGTTTTGCATTCTGTGTGTTCTAGCACACTACACATTTGGCTTGTGTTTTCAGCATGTTTGTTATGCTAATTAGTTATTTTTGATGCAGTTATAAATTTGTACTTATATTACGGGTGAGTTTTGGCATGCAATATGGTTAGCAATGTTTTATTCATCAGGTATGTAATGTAAAATCTACCTCATGCAATATGGTTATTCATCTAGTATATATGTAATTATCTACCTTTTGATTTTAAAATTTAGAAAGTCATAAATTAGAAAGTTGATCACTCACTATTCATGGATAATTCTGGACAAGATTGTCTTTTAAACCAATTTTCTCAAAATTGTGATATTTTGCATGAAATTGTTTCAAAATAGAATAATATACATTTTATCAGCCAATGAACAAAATTCTTAGCGATATTTTAGGCTACAGTTTAGTCTGCTACAGATTAGTCTGCTACAACCAAATCATGACTGGGATAAAACATATTGCCTTTACCTCTATCAAATAAGACCTTGTCCTGTTGATTTAATACAGCATTCTATCCATGACAAAATAGTTTACAATACATGTATCTGCTTCGTATAGGCATCCACATGACAAACAAGCATTTATTAGTTTGAATCATTTGGATTTCAACTTATCAGTTACAAAAATTTCACTTTCTTGGACACCTCACATGTGAGGCCGTTAAATATAGAAAGCTATATTCAGGTGCCAACCATTATAAGACATAATTATGATCTTTGCATCATTTACTATACATGTATATACAGTAAGTAGCATACTGGTACCAATTGACACTGGTCAACAATTTTGTTTTTGAAATGTGCCACTTCTCATTTCTGCTAAGTGTATGATGTCATTTGTTTGAGATAATTTGTGACCAACTCAAGTGTTACTTCATTGTAATTTATACTCACATATCTTAAGTAAAATATTTGTACATGTAGGAGGTATTGGAAGATGTGCAGAGTACTAAAAAGAAAAATGGCGTATTATTGTACTTACATGTAGTTTTACCTTTCATTGATCTTGGGAGATTTGAAATGTAAAATGGTGTACTATTCAAATCCATGACCAGATTATTCAAACACATTGACGAAGGAGTATTGAATAGGGTAATTAGTCAGACCTGCTTAATACAGGTCACATTAAAATACTAATTTAGATGATTTCTGAGAATAATTACATGGTCCATTGAAGCAGATGGTTGCTTAATAATAATAGAGGTCGCTGCTCAACAGGTTTGTAGTATTAAGTTTTACAATTTGAATATCTGGTGAGTAATCAAATGGATAAAATGATATTAAGTTTTGCCATTTTGAGATCTGTAGGGTACTGAAGCAGATCATGTGGTATTGTTAATATCTGTTGTGTACTCACATGATGAATATACATGTAGTATGTTTGTGTTTTGACATCAATTGGTGGCTCCACCTGTGTCTTAGGTAGTAATGCCAAGGATCTCCTTCATGATAATACATTATACTTTTATAATAAAACATACAGTGTAGTTGTCACCATCCTTCTTACCCAACCCATCAACTATTACAGAAATCCTTTATCCATCAATGCTTTTGGTACATATACGTGTATATGTAGGGGTCAGATGTGGATGAAGGTGTAAATACAATCTTATTCTAATGTTTAATTAAGTTATTTTTACTATGCCGTATGGCATTATCATATATTTCTTTGCAATTAATGGTTACTAGTATTTAAACTTGAAATACAATATGTCACTGTAAACTACTATTATAATAATGATAGATTTAGTATAACATTGCCAAGTTGTGAGTACATGTACATGTATACCTGCATGCCCCAGTCTTTTTATGTTTCATTTTCAACTCCAAGATCAATGGTACTGACTTTGGAAAATTGAGAGTTGGTTCATAAAAAATTTGTTTCAATTTTCCTAAATTAAACCCTGCTGTTGTTAAATTTAGTTATTATTTTAGGCCTAAGCAAATTTCAGAAATTCTATAATTGGCTTTTTGCATTAAGTTGTACCTATTAATTATACCGTAGTTGTATTTAGCAATGAAGGACAAAGCTTGCTAAGCTCATAGTGATAGAGTACTGCATGGATGAAGTGCAATCAAATCATCAGATGACTTGTATTTGGAGGATTTGCTGTAATTTGTAAATCATGCAGTACCTTGACTCACTCTTTCACAACTGACACACTTGTTCTTTTTTTTTCATTATTTAGTATTCTGCAATAAGTTGATCTATCTACATATAGGATAAGTTTCATTATTTTCAAACATGTATTACGATAAGTGTATCAAAACTACAGGTATTATTCTAATAATGCATACCAGTCGCTTCCTGAATTTATTAACAATATCACAGCAACTTTGTTTTTAGTATGAGACTTCAACACAGATATAGTGTTATTTTTAGGTAACTGGTAATTCTGTTTTTTAATAAATGAAGTTGTATTGCAATAGCGGCATTTGTTTGTAGGTACGGAACTAATTCATCAATGAATATATTAATTTACCAAAAAGCTTAATATGTATTTTAAATTTAAAAGTTCGTAAATTGTTTTTTCTTGTATGTTAAGAAAATACAGATATTATCATCAATACAACTGTAAGTAATACATGTAATTATAAAGTACAAGAATCCATTGAATGTCAATTCGACTGCCTCTTGTTTCCATTCTTTTATTTATTTGAAATATTTTCACTAATTATTTGTGCACTATGTAATATTGACTAAGAATCTATGTAATCTGTCAGTGTATGTTCGGTTGAAGAATCCACTCTCCTTGGTATACACAATGTACATCCATTAAAACCATTTGGGTTTCTTTCTGTGTGAAAGTGCACATAAAAGATCCCCTGTACTGTGTTAATTGATGAGTAACAGGGTTTTATCACCTGGGTGGTAGACTCCGATAATTGGCGCCATTCCTCACCATTCCCCAAAGGCTATGTTGTTTTTCATTCCCAATTTTGGAGTAAAAATTCCCAATTTTATTACTATTTTAAAAATTCTAACTTACAGATGTAGGTTAATATGTTTTGCCAATGAAAATAAAAATTCCCAATTTTTAGTCAAACGACGCT
>JAUTCZ010045009.1:0-12144 GCA_032273805.1 Melanodrymia brightae | reverse complement strand
CTTGGAGTTGTAAAGAAGGTATTTGTGTTGACAATTTTTATTTTTATTCCTTGCACAAGGTTCAGTGTTGATTATTCGTCACTTACAACAAATAGACACTTAATTTCTTTCCATGTAATTAAAGAGCAGGGTGTAGCTCAGCGGTAGAGTGTCTGCCTGAGGTTTGATAGGTCGACAGAGAGATCATCCTCAGTGGACCGATTGGGCCATTTCCCATTCCAACCAGTGATCCATGATTAGTTTATCAAAGGCCGTGGTGTGATATTTTGTGAATGGGAAAGTAGACATTAAAGACCACTTGCTGTTAATTGGTAAGAGTAGCCTATGTGGCAGCAGTGGATTACTTCTAAGATCATATGTCGACATAACCACGATTTTGAAATCCAATAGCCACTGATTATTTATCAATGTACTCCATTTGGGTTATTAAACAAATCAATTTTAAAAAGATAAAACGCCATAAAAAATGCTTCATGGAAAGAAGTATTTGTCAAACATAAATAGTCTACAGCAATGGTTTTATTTTATTGTTTGAAGACCGTTGTTTGTAATATTTAGTAATGACAAAAGTGCATCTTAAAATATTCATACATTCTGCTAATTATTGAACAAGTGCCAAATAGCTGCATGTATTGTCTTGTTCCACATTTATCCAATGCATTTGATAGGTGTTAGTATGGAAGGAAATGGACTATGGCTTCATGTCGGAATCGGAGAAGCAGATGCTAGTGTCCGAGGTGAATCTGTTGCGAGAACTACGACATCAGCACATTGTGCGTTACTATGACCGCATCATTGACCGCAGCAAAACCACCATCTATATCTTAATGGAGTATTGTGAAGGAGGTGACCTAGCCACTCTGATTGCTTCCAATAAGAAACAAGGGTATGTCATCATTCTTTTATTCTTATGTGTCCAGGTAATCATTTGTGTGCCATCTCGCTACCTTATTTCAGTGATAGAAACTAACTCTCACACCAGGCTAATAGAAATCACTGGGAACGAATACATTATGAACGGCTTTAGTCCTCTGGGCCAGTAAAAAAATATGTATTATGTTTTAAATAGGGCCTATAGCCTGTCGACAAATCCGCCGCCAACAAAAGACTGAATAAATAATGTTTGTAACCTATCATTTTAAAGATTTTGGTGGATGGCCTACAGAATTAATTAAGCACTGCCTCAGACTCTTTACATTTTAGGGACACTTTAGCCGATTGTTGTTTAGCTTCAGCTGTCTAAAACTTGCGGCTGACTGCCTTAAGAACGATGACTGCAGTTCGCATTTAAAAACTGCCACTGCTATAAAAACTATATGTGACAGACTTCAAACTTCAGAATTTATAGATAGAAATTTATTTTGTTATTTTTAGAACTCATGTTAGTGAAGACTTTGCATGGAAAATTCTAATTCAAATGACACTGGCTCTGCAGGACTGTCACAGACGTAAAAATGGACGAGCTGTTTTGCATCGGGATCTTAAACCGGCTAATATATTCTTGGATGCTAATCAAAATGTTAAGCTTGGTGACTTTGGGCTGGCCCGAGTTCTACACCATGAAACAAGTTTTGCCAACACGTATGTTGGAACCCCATACTACATGTCTCCAGTAAGTTTGTTTATTCTTACATCACAACATCCTACACGTTGAAACTTTATGATAATTTAAGTAATAATAAAACAAATGCTATAGGAGGCATACAGATTTGGTTAGGCCTAAAATAAAATTGTATATTTTCGGTCTCAACCTTGAACATATAGGGTATGTAGGGAAGAAATTTGCTTTTTGTTGGGGTTTTTTTTCTCGCTAAAAATATTTTTTTATCATGAAATTGAAAATAGTATCATTAAAATTAGGGTTTTTCCATTAAAATTTTGTCTTTCCGTTAAATTTCGTTGTCATGACATAAAATTAGGGTCGTTCGTGAAACTGGAAACTAATTTGTTATGTCTTATAGTTATGTCAATTTTGTATAATTATGATGTTTGTGTGATGATGTCATTTTAGGAACTAGTAAACAACATGTCGTACAATGAGAAGAGTGATATCTGGTCAATGGGATGCATGCTGTATGAGCTGTGTGCACTCCGCCCTCCGTTCGTGGCCCCAAATCAATCTGAGCTGAACAGAAAGATCCGATCGGGTGCGTTTCCTCGTCTTCCATCACAATACTCGAGTGAACTAGACCAGATGATTCGCAAGGTGATCATAGTGGAGGTGAGTGAGATCATATAGAGCTCTGCCGGCCGTCTTCTACAATAACTAGATCTCTATAGAATATTACATAATGAAAAATAAATAAAATTAAATAGTTTAATGATACACACAAAAATTGGAATTTATATGTCAGAAAATTTGTTTTGGTGTAAAAGGTAGCGTTAGATAAAAAAATATTCCTATCAAATTTTGGTGGAGATTTAGTGAGCATGCATGAAGTGAGGTGATCTAATGTCTATATTTGTAACCATGCATGTTGTGCAGGAATCTGATGATATATTCGTCCTAATTTGCCTGCAGACTAAAAGTCAAATTTTGCGCAAATTATCATCAGTAATTTCCAGTTGTAAGGGTATGTTTGCGATGTTTTATCATGTAGAAGTTCTCTTTCCATCATCTTGTACATTTACTTTCTATAGGTTGTGAAAAGACCGAGCATTGACCATGTTCTTAATGATCCATTGCTTATGAGTAGGAGATCAAAATTGGACAAGCGTGGATCATGTGATTTGACATCAGAAAATGTCTCAAAATATCGGCATGAATTGGAAGAAGAATTTCGAGCCCGCCAGAAAGTGCTTGATCTCCGAGAAAAGGAATTAGAAAGTATGTTGTGGCTTTGTTAATTAAAAAGCCTTTTATTTCTTAATTCTGTCGACATTAAATGTTAAAAGGTCTCAAATTAATACCAATGTTTAAAACACTCATTAAGAATGAATTGGCAGCAAGGATCTGTCAAATACACTTAACCAAAAACTGTGGTAGAGCACTGGTTGGAACAAGAAAAAACCTATAATGTGGGTTATAATCGTCTTAAAATTCCATGAAAGAGATTTTAGGTCTGAATAATATTATTTTCATATGTCTGCAAACACCTATCCTGTTCACATGTTTTACTTAAAGTAAAATGTGCATGCACGTAACTAGTGCATGCATGATTTACGTACCGGTACTTATTAGAAATAGTACTATATTGTGACAAAGTCTTGGAAAGTCTTTAAAAACTGTAGGTAACAGTCAGTGAAAGTCTTTGAATTTGTTTGGTCTTTAAGACTGAACCTGGTGTGTGTCAAAATTTTAATATTCTAACTTAAAAGCGTGGGCTTTATCATTGCACCTGGTTACTTTCATTTTGTAGATGATCTTTTGGGTATCACTTCTTTTTTCAATTTGCTCACTATCTTTAACTTTTATTTTCATTTGTAAGAACATTCCAATTGTCTATCAAATAATTGAATGCTAATTTTTAGGTCGAGAGAGGAGTGTAGTTTTACGTGAAAAAGCAGCAGAAGACAAATATAAAAGGTGAGTAAAAAATAATGTTTATAATTTTGTTATAACTGTTATTTTAATTAACGAAAGTAAAAATGTGTTTGAATATCATATGTCAATACATACATTAAAAATATGTTTGTTTTATTTGTCTGGACATTACAAATTCAACAAAATATTTTATTCACTTAAACGTGGATATATACTGCACTCTATTAGTCTATGGATACAATTAACACATACATGGAGTCTAGAAAACTGGCTGCAATATACAGTGAAACCCTCTAAACCAGAATTCCCTCTAAACCGAACATATTTCAAAGTCCCAAATAGCCTTATGTGCTCTATTTAAACCTCAGTAAACCGAACACCCCTCTAAACCGAACATTTTACTCGGTTTAGAGGGGTTTCACTGTACATCTACTATTAACAGTCATTGGCCATAGTTGAAGAGTTAACATTTCTTTAATCAATCATTCAGTAATACAGAATTTCATTAAAATCTGGATCATTTTTATTTTCGAAAACCTACTGTCTACTTATGTATCTTACGTTTTACTGTACCTGGATATAGAACAATTAGTTAATCATGGACAGATACACCATGTTGCTTGGTATTATATAGCAGACCATACTGCTCTTGATATGACTGAATACTTGAGTTTGAGATTTTTGCAGGGTTGTTGAGCTGATACAGCAGGTAAAGAAACGTGACTCGGCTGTGAATGACGAGAACCAACCGAATCCCGGATCACCCATTCATCTAGGTAGGAAGGTGGATAGTAATCGTGTGCAGCTTGTCTCCCCTGTTCTGCGCACAGCTACCAACTTCTTTCCCAACATTAATCCTAATTCACCGCCTCTCAATACTCAGAAGCATGAAAACTTTCCACTTCGAAGGCTAAACCAGATGCGCAGATAGATTATGCTAATTTTATAGAATAGTCGCTTGGTCAGTACTGACTAACAAACTATTTGTCCCAAGTTAATATTGAACTCTCACACTCTGTTAGTAACTTCAAATGTCTCCTAACATTGACGACAGAAAAATAAAGTCTTGTGAATGAACATTTTTTATATATTGCTTGACTGTAATATTTTTGAAGAGTTTGAATAGTTTAGCTTGGGACAAATAAATAGCTTGCTGTGTGTGATCGCTTTGTATTATTACTCTTTGTAACATTACTACTTAATGCTTTGCTCTCAAGTGTGAATAACTAATTATACACAATTAACATAACTGTACAGTGATTGTCATGAAAGGAGTCTCCTCTTTTTCCCCACTTCTTCGTCATTATCTTATTCTAATTAATATTAATTAAGTAGTGTAGTGCTGTTCTCCAGCTTTTTAGATCATCTGAGACAAAGACTCGTGTGACTTGTTGCAATCAGTTTTTGTGTGACTTTTTCGACTTCTTTTCTAAAACTACTTGACCAATTCCAATCAAATTTGGTCGGAAGCTTACTTGGCACATCAAGAAACAAAATTGTGAATTTGGTCTTTCAATTGGACTTTATTTTAAACAGGCACCAAGTGCCATTTTGTCACCGTCAGATCAAATATACATGTGTTTGTTGAAAATCATTTATTGACGACTTGACAGTTTTTTCTTGCTTGATTCTGACCTCTGTTCAATATTTACTCAGTTTTTCACGACAGATTTTATTAAAAAGTTTACTTTCAACTTTGTTCTGTTTGATGAGGAAAAATTGCAACCTGATTTTAGAATAATACAGATTAATGATCTCACTGTCATAACATATGTTTGGTGTTGATTCTTGTGCATTAAAAATCTAATTTTATTTGTTTAAAAGCAAATGATGTATTTAACATTAATTTGCTTGTAACTGTTAGCTTAATGCTTGCTTGTAGTCTTAGATTGTGCTTCACTTTACTTCTTTGACCTTCATAGGATGCCTATAGAAAGATACTTAGAATACTTTTTAAATAGTTGAAACGTGTTGAAACCTTTCTATATTGAAACAGTCAAACCTGTATTAAGCAGCAAAGGAATTATCGGGGTCTGGTGGGTAAGTGAATTGGGGGAAATGAACTGGTAAATTCAAATCATCTGTAAATGAAACCTTTTATTTTAAACAGAAATGGTACATATTTTGCCTATGTTAACCTGTGGGTGGATCCTGATTTGGTGTTGGTGAATAAGCCACACCAACAGTCAAGTATAAAACTGATTGTTCAAAGTCGGAATAGAGAAGAATTATTTTATGTTCTTTATACTCAGATTAAAGTTATTTGTATTGTGTTATATATGCATCATCTGGTTATATTCGACTGGTGCAACCTGGGTTCTTGCATACATTTCTATCTCTGATTTAAGGTATCTACTCAAGTTGGATATCGCTGTATTATTGAATAGAATTGCGGTATATTGCAATGCAATAACATTTATTGCAGTACACATTAAAATCGATATGCTTTCATGTAAAGCATTTACAATTGCTGCTGTTATTGTGGTAATAAACAACTTTCAATAGCATTTTTGAACAAATGGCGTTTTAAGCTTTTTTGTTTTTAACCCAAACACATATGACTTACATTTTTTGTCATTTTTATATTATTTTTGTACAACTGTTGATCAGTTAGCAGCTACATAATGATGCAGATTATATTGCATTGCACCATTACGTGATGAGCCTACTGTAATGTTCTGTGTATTGCAATATACCACTAAAACCGAATATCTATAATATCTACATTCATCAGAAATATGCAACACATTTGGTGAGTTTTTAATGCTTCTGATGCTTGTTATAATTTAGTTTTTGTTAAAAATACAGTCTATATTTCACACCACTCAGAATACCTTAAAAGTGATGCAGGTTTTTCAAAAGTATACAAAATAAATCTCATGTTAATCCTTAAGAATAGTGAACCAGACCAATATTGGGCATTAGGAGAAACTTAAGTACTAAGTAGAAATGCACGCTTGGGAGTATTCTTTTGACTGGCTGTGGCATTATTATATTGGATATGGTTTTTGGAAATATCTAATGAACAGTGCAGTGAAGTACTGAGTGGAGCGCACTGATTTCTATTTTTAATTTAATGAGTAATAATTGAATAATAATCATGACTGGTTATGGCAGGTTTGACTGTTTTACAAGTGTGTGCATATATCCTTGAAAACAGCTTTCCTATATACAATGTGCATGTATTACATCAATGTCTCCTTCATTTCTGAGAGCTTTTCATTGTATTCTTTTGTTTCTAATATATGTGCAATATACACCTGTATATTAACTTTTGTAGTGTGTACAATATACACGTGTACATATAAGTGTGTACAATATACACATATAAATGTTTTTAGAATGTTTTCTCCGACTTTAATGAAGTAACCATCTGGTATGCTGAAGTGTTTGAGTCATTTGTAATACCCAAATCATTCTACGGAAAAGGTATATTTTTGATAATTTGGTTTACCAGCTTGTCATGTTTTGTCATGGCATGATGTAATATATGTCGTCAAAATATTTTGATATCATGTGAGCATTATTTGTAAATATTTTCATTGTAATAATCATTAAGAAACGTGATGTCATTCATAACCTTTTACATTACGGTTGATAATACTAGTGTGACACCATGGTAACAAGTTCTGCCCTCATTTGTATATAGATAATTTTGTTTGGTATTTGCCAGGAGGTGGATATGTTTTTTTTCTAAACAAAATACAAATGTCATTGAACTTTATTTTTTAACTGTATAGTATGTAATTGTATGACCATTATTTACACGTAATTTTACCATCAATTTTGTTAGCTGTTAACAAAATGTTTTATATTTAGAATCTCACAAACTTTGAATAAACCTGATATATTAATGCATTTTTAAAAGATTAGAATATATAATACCATTCTGAAAATGAACTTACTTTCAAAAGTGCAGTCTATCACTTCTTAGTTAAAAAATTTGTTTCAATTTATACATGTCTACATTTTCTTTTCGTTGACATATCCTGGAACATTATGCGTTTTCCATATTATTAGTTAGTATAGCAAAACATCTGCTCCACCGACACTCAATCAGTAGTGCATGCTCAGTATAAAGCCGGAGCGGGATCAATTTTTACTATGTTGGTTTAACGACACCAGTGGAACACATTGATTATTAAACTAGTGACACACCCATCCAACACTAATCCACTAGGAACTTACTGGGCATGCATTGATGGGCTCAGGCTGAGCAGATACTTTGTTATATGGAACTAATTATGGCATATCGTCACTTAATTAAGATAAGGTCGTAAGTGACAATGTAACACCATTGCCACTTACGACCTTATCTTAATTAAGGTAAAAATAAAAACGTATTATATTCAAAAACTAAAACAACTAAATTTTAATATGTATGTCAATGCACAAATTGAACATGTGAAAGTGTATCTTTGGTACATTAATGATAATTTTCTGTGGCGTAGTGGTTAGACCACCGGGTTCAAGACTGGTAGGTATTAGTTTTGAATCCCACTCGTAGAATTGGATTTTAATCACAGTACCAGCTCCAACCCTATTGAGTCCTTTGCAAGTCTCACTAGGTATGTGTATGCCACTTACACCAACCAGTGTCCCACTACTGGTAAAACAAAAGCCGTGGTATGTACTGTCCTGTCTGGGAGGGTGCATATAAAAGATCCCTTGCTGTTTAGTAATGAGCAGCGGGTTTCCTCTCTCGTACTAATACTAACATGTCTTGGGTAGGCAGTCAAGGCAGCTGGACTGCTTATCCAAGACAGAAATGGTTTAACCTTAATTGGATATACGCATGTAATAAGCGTAGTTATAACTAACACATCCTGAAGTTGTGAGTTTTGAATACTAAATATTATGGGTATGAACCAGTGAATACCCTAAGCATTGACGATGACATTCACTGACAATACAACTACCAGTGACATGCTTGTAATTAATCTTATTAAATGCATCAAACACGAGTACCATGATATTGTGAATACTGTAGTGTGATGTAGTGGGCCATTTCATGGTATTCGTTTCGTGTCGGACAAGACATTTACAGGCTTTTTTCCATCATAGAAATTATTCTGGGTAATTACCAAAAAGTTTGAACTGGTCACAGGCAAGTACTATAGAACCATTTTATAGGGTAAAAAATTTAAATTTTTGGATTTCTTTTTTCCTTTTCAAAATGAGGCCAGAAAGTTCGTGTCGGACAGGACAAAAAGTGAAGTGGGTTTTTTGGCATGTTAGGAAAGTCAAAAGTTCCTTCCAACCACATGGTATTCATAAAATTAAGCCAAGTAATTTTGTTTCTTAACTCAAGGGTAGCCGAGGGTGTAAAATGAATTTTACTTGATGTGTCATTTGTTTGACATCAAACTTTCCCAGTCAGCAAGAAAAAATTATTAGGAATTAAATACAACAGAGAAAAAAACTAAGAAAAACATGTGTCCTGTCCGACACGCTGATTTCCATGGTTTGATATGAAAAACTTAATTTGCATAATCAAAAGGTAAAAATTTTGACCCAAATTTTGGTTTTCAAGTTAGTTGAGATCCATGTCTATTATATATAATAGGCCTATATAATATATCTAAAACATCCAATTGGTATTTTGCTTAGATTCAAACCTTTAACATTTTAATACCATTTCACAAATACCATGAAATGGCCCTAATGCACGTTGTCATTTAAAACTGTGTTCAATGTCGTGTTTTTATTCTTAGTCTCAATATAGTGCTTTGGTGAGCTCTATTCACTTTTATTGAACCAATATTTTCCTTTAAAACAAAATACATTGTGTTGTCAGTTCATTGCATTTCCCACAGATTCATGGATATAATCACAAATGATTTATGCCGATGCTTGCCAGTTTTTGAATTTATCTGGTATGTTATTTCTTCATGAACAGAGTGAAAATCCTAGAATCTCCTCTATCAGAGTACGCGTAAGAAATCTACTTTAACTCTTGTATTAATACCCATGCGTTATACGTCTTGCTTAATAATTATTAGTTTTTAAAGTGGAAGCATCATATCCATTAAAAATCATGTAAAGCTCTAGATGCATGTCAAGGCCAGCAACAGATTGCACAAGTGACTAAAGAGTGTAGCCAATTCGTCCCAAAGACAATACATCGTGTGGATAAGAACTTTAAAAACTATTTTACTCTACTCGAAGTACATCCAAGCACTATTTTTAAAAATGGAATGGTTAATCGTTACACTCATCGTATAAGAAAAACAAGCAAATAAACATTGTGACTACAATTTTATTTTTATACTCACAAGTATGTAGAATACAAAATATATATAATAATACAAAATATATCACAACAGTAATTAACATATTGTTGTGCTTGAACAATCTGAAAACAAATACTGATGATCACAATCAAAACAATATATCAAACAAGTTTAAAAGGATGTAGGTATTTTATTTACAAATCTAACATTGGTAGCATTGATTAATTGAATACCACTGAACAATTGTGCAACATTAAAAAACTATGTAATATTGAACACCAGTGTGCCATTGAATGACTGCTTAACATCGAACAAAAGTTTTAGCATTCACAAAATGCTATTAAAATTATAGTTGACTTCACAACTAATGAACCAAAAACATTTATAAGTTCAAAAAGCCACAATTATTTTAACGTAATTTATAATTTATGCAAGATTATAAAATATTGCAGCTACTTCGAACACTGTGGCTTTAATCCACCCTGGCTCCTCTGCATGAATTCAAAGCATGATTACTAAAACTATACAACGTATAGTTTGAGATGTTCAAAGAGGAAAGGTGTTGTAGTAAGTGCTTTAAACAGCCTAATTGCAGTTTATACTATAAATTTAAGGGGTTAAAAATCTGCTTTATATCTGTCAAACCTGCAGGAATTAATTTTCCCAACAAAATTAACATCAAACAAGATTAACTTTGTATAGTTAAGAGAGTAGTTATGATATGATGTTAAGTAATTTAGTAACAATATCAAATTAGAAATTGTGTTTAAACAAAAATCACAATTGCAGATGCACCCCTAAAATAATTGTGCAAGGTTAATGGTCATATATTTGCACTCACATGGACTTATAATTTAGATATAGTGTATCTAAAATAATCCACTGATAGAGTGATAAGATGAAATCACAAATCACATTGTAGAATACAATGGCTGTCACATCATTTTGTCTTGGTTACCTTTATCAAATGTATCAGTAATAAACTCTACAAAATCTATAACAAACGATTGTTGTGAAAATAAATATTTGACATTGAAACACTATTGTGAAAACAAGTACATGTATTAAACAAAGAGACAAAAACAAAATGGCTGTGCTTGAGACTGGTACTCAGCTTGTGCAGGGACCTGGTATCATCTTGGTTTTCACCGTTTCATGGTTACATGTCATCTTAACTATGTAATAATGTCCATTGTGCAGAGATAAACCTTTTTTTAATGGTTTTGATATTTAGTTTAAATTGCTTACATCCTGAAGATTCAATCCACCAAACCTCTCATACCCAGGCATTGTCTACTAGGGGTCGTGTAACAGGGGATATTGTTGGGGTGGGGAGGGCCATTACTCTCCACTTTTTAGACTTTTTGTCCAAAATGTTTTACCATATAATTTTTAAAATGTCACGAATGCCCCTTCCCAACCACCACCCCCATCCCATTTTTTTGTCATGCTCCTCAGGACATGTGTACTACCATATCATGAATTTCTTGAAATATTTATGCCCACTGACGGAAGATCAACCAATGACTAGCTATCTGCTCTGGCTGCTTAGTATTCATCGGCTCATATGCCATAAATTATGCAGCTAATACAAGTTCTTTAAAAGTTACAAAATACTTAGGCAACTAAACGACAATAAATAAATATTAAATTATTATTTGTGTACCAAACTTAATAATTAATATTTGTCTATTTCCTCCACTTGTTGTGTAGCAGACTCTGTCGGTTCATCAGCTGAATTCTGTTTGCTTTTTGTCAGTTTATCCTTGCGATTGGCCTCCATCTCCTTCTGTTGCTCTTCTTCAGCTTTCTGCTGCTCAACCAGTTCTTTCTGTCGTCCATCCTCATCATCTAGCAACCGGTCCTGCAGTTCCTTTCTCCACTGAAACAGTACAAGACAAGTTAATACATGAATTAGTGCAACCGCTGCTGAAGTTCCTTTCTCCACTGAAACAGTACAAGACAAGTTAATACATGAATTAGTGCAACCGCTGCTGCAGTTCCTTTCTCCACTGAACCAGTACAAGACAAGTTAATACATGAATTAGTCTCTCATTACCACAAGTTCTCCTGTCATACGTACAAGCTCAACACAGAATCTTTAGATGTACTGTATTAATAAATTGCTGTAAATGAAGATCTAATTTCAGTGTAATTTCACACAAGCTCGCCATGGTAATCCTTACATACACTGAATATTAATAGATTACTGCACACGAAGAGCACATTATTATAGTTACAAGCTCATCAGAGTAATCTTTAGGTGCACTAAATATTAATAGATTGCTGTACACTAAGATTCTATTTCACACAAGCTCACCACAATAATTTTAAATACACTAAATATTAATACAGTGAAATCCCTCTAAACCGGACCCTCAGTAAACCGGAATTCCCTCTAAACCGAACATATTTCAAAGTCCCAAA
>JAUTCZ010044998.1:0-12144 GCA_032273805.1 Melanodrymia brightae | reverse complement strand
ATTTCGAAGAAAATCACAAGTAAAAATACGACTTTTACCTAATTTGGATGCCGCCATCTTGGATTTGAGCAATGAGGTCAATGTGATTATTTCAAATGAGTTTCTTGACCAGAAATACCTACATTTTTACATCAAAATCACCTCTGTAGAACGTCTGGAAGTTAAAATATGCCTCTTTCTTATTTTGGTGGCGGCCATTTTAGATTTCGCCCTCTAACGGATTCCGCCCACATTTTTGAGAGGGTCCCCCAATCTTATTTTGATCAGTACCCTCACATCGTTCAAAAAACACCATCAAACCTTAGTTCGCAAACAATGGTCACGGAACTCTATAATAGGAACTCTACTAATAGATAAGATTGCCACCAGTGAAGCACATGACCGTCGGTTAAACCCCTATTTAAAAATTTATCTTTTGTTACTCCATAGTAAATTAATTTTGTTTTATTATAATTAAACGCACATTAGTTAAAAAAATTATTTAAAATATGTTTAACATTTCAGCAAATAGGCCTACACATGATTTGAGGCTGTGAAATGATAGTTTTTCCATTAGTATTAAAATTTCATTAAAAAAACTTTTGGATTTGCATGACCATTGCATACACAGTTAAAAGTATCAGTTACATATCCACTCGATGAAAGAAATATTATCTTCCAACAATACACAAATGTTCAATTTTTTTACTTTTCCAACAACATTTTCATGTTAGAAACAAACACCAATGACACAGGTGGAGGTCTTTAAATAATTCTCCATTGACATTTGGGTGCAGGGACAGACTTGTAACAGTGGCATGATCTTGAGGTCTTTTCAACAACAAACCCGCTGTTGTTTTATAGAGCAATAGCTCAGAGTTTGTGACATCATGAAGATACCGTTTCAAATATTTTCCATCTAAAATCACATTCGTAACACATCCTAAAACAAATTTGTTATTTACGTTCTGGATTGGTAAATATGCCCAGATTCTGAGTGTTTTAGTGGTTTACTCTCTAGAATAGTAAAACAGAATATAGCCAGGTTAAGTTGTTGTTACTTGCTTAATCCTTGGATCGGTATCATAAAATATAGCCAGATTCAGAGTTTTTAGTTGCTTACTTGCTAAAATGGTAAAATAAAATATAGCCAGAATCAGTTTTTAGATGTTCACTCTCTAGATTGGTAAAATAAAATATAGCCAGATTCAGAGTTTTTTTGCATGTCTGAAGGAATTCCATAAAACTCTTCTATTTGTGAAGCATCAATTTTCTGAAAAAAAAGAAGAACAAGCATTATAATTCTAATTCAACAAATATATAACACTAAATATGATTAGATATTCCTTATAATTTGTGGCAGTATATCCTGCGAGATACTGCCCGAGATTTTCAAGAAACCCCCCAAATGAGGTGTGAGAGTATTTTAAACAGCAATCAAGTTAAAAAATTGACAAAAAAGTCCTACACTGTCCCAAATGAAACATAGACAACATACACATGCCAAAACAAATGCAATATCAACTAAACAAAATTCCCAACTTATTATCTACAATGCTGCGTTAAAAGTCTGTTTTGATTTTCCAATAACATAATCGCCTGGTTTAATTTCACAATGACATCATCATCATCATCATCAGCTGCTGGCCAATCAATCCATTCTTTGGGAACGGGACGGGAAAAGTATTTTATTGTCTCGTTCAAATTCAAAAGGTTTTTTAAGTGACGCCCAGACCACTCTCTCAGTCTGGGAGGTCTATTCTTTATGCAAAAGAAGTTTATATATGGGTATAGGTTGAAGAAAAAACAACACAGTTGAATTAGAATAGGGATAACAATAGACGCAATACTTACATCTACAATATCATCATCAAAGAGAAGCCAGAATCCATGACTTTTAACAATGCTGATATAATGACCTCGGTTAGGACCGCTTCCACAGTGCACCACTACAGCTACCAGATCGTACATTCGTTCAGGATTACACGCATCATCAGACTGAAACCAAGATAAGTTCAATCAAGTATTGCTCAACAATTAAAGACAGGCCTGTAAGAATTGAAATTGCCCAAAATATTTGAATCACCCATTATTTTTTGATAACTTGGAATGTTTATAAAAAAGGGACTGATAAAAAAAAAACAATCCCCTCCCCCAATTTTTTTTTTGTGAGAACAAAAATGGGTTACGCATTTGCAACTGTTGAGCGAAAGAAACGATCATTCCCACAATTTTCACGGTCCTGAACTACAGTGGCCTTTGTTTCACTCAGTTTTTGAAAAATGACATTTTTCCAGAAAATATATAAAAAGAGGCTAATTTATACAAAATATTGGTAGCTAGTTACATTTTTGTAGTCAAACTTGTTAAAAATTATCCGCTCGCTAATCTGGCTACCTACAGGGTGAGCCCTGCTAAATAGGAGTAAGGTAACAGATTAATGATTACTTACTGTATTAAAAAGCCTGAGTTCCAAGGGAAAGACAACTCGGTAGGAAACTTTAATATATCTGCTGTACTGCTCCATATATTTAAACCTCTTCAAATGCAGGGCCAAAATTTGAGGCAGTTTTTTTACTCTCATTCTGAAAAAAATATTTAAAATTCAAACACAATTTTCTAATTAACAGGTTATGTTATTACTGCTTAAAATAATGGAATTTTAACACAGTATATGCAACACAGCCAATTTTGGTGCTCTGCTTTAGGTGGGCATATTATAAGCTCATCTTTCATTTGATTTACTTTATAACAGAGACTCGAGTAAATATAATGGCAATTTAATAGTTATATTATCGTAAAATACAGAATAGATACTTAATACAAGTGGCATAAGATACAAAGTTGTTTGATAGGTAGTTTGATTTAACAGCTCTTGTGGCTTGGCGATTTGCTAGTTGAGAACATAATGGATAGCAAAAAAACACCTGTGATATATAGTATAAAATATAGTAAAACTTGCTATAGAGGCAATCTTTGTATATCAAGCACCTGTCAGTAATTGGCAGCTAGGATGTTTCTCTCTGTATACAAATTTACACACGTATTTCAACCTGCTCAGATAGGACAAAATTACAAAATCTAAGATTTTCCCTTTTGATCAACAGACATTGGTCTATTTTGGCTGTCGGTATTAAACTGTTTTACCTCTTCTGTGCCTCTTGTTTGCTACAGCAGACCTCGCAGTAATATTTATGTTCGGCACACAGTGTCTCCGTGTTACTGAAGCCTCGCAAGCAGTGGGTAATGGACGTGTTCTGCTCAACATCAACAGAGAGATCCAGGAAATCCTCATCCTTACTGCTCACCTTTTAAAACAAATTGAACACATATCAACAACATAAAGTGTTATTTTAAAAATAGAACTCTCAAGCTCATCATTGTAATCATTTATAAGTGAACAGTCACGCATCTCACAAGACTTGCAAGCACCATATTCATCAGTAATTTTTTCTAAGTGGTGGATAGATATTCAATGCGAACAGCCCAATATGTCATAGCAGTTGGAAAAATCGCATGCCTGAGCCTATACGATCGATCACAGTAATTTTGACAAGCAGATTTTTCTATAGTGTTTTTCTATTTTTATGACAATTTGTTCCTTAATTAATTTAGACAATTGTAAAATAATAAAATTTACAAATAGCAAACATCTATATGTGCATTATTAATGGTCAATACAGTGATTGAAACTTATGCCTTCAAGCTATACATTGCTTCTCAGAATTGACCAGTTGGACATTATTGCAATGACATTGACTACTGGTGGTCTGCACAAGCATCAAAAATCAGTCTCACTCGTAATTTGATTCAGCAAATAGCAATCAATTGGCTGATGAGATTATAAAATTTCACTGAAGGAGAAAAAGAATAAATATTTCATTAACAAATCGCGCTACCATATTCTAGAAGCCCTGGAGAAATTAAGCTGTGTTGTGTTCAGTAATTGTTAACAGTAATGTAAGATGCAGGGTGCAGCAGAGGTCTACCAGGTTTTGCTCCTGAGCTCCTGCTATGGCATGTGCAGGTAGCACAGTGGGCTACCAACGAAATATATCAATAAAGCTTTGAATAACAAGTATTTATTATACTTTTTCAACTTTGTAGAAGCGTGGATATTTGATCGTTTTTATTTTACTTTGGGGGCGACCTAAATGTGGTGCTGGGGGCACTACCACCAGGGGCTAACATTAAAAAGTGGGTTTTTTTTTTCAACCCTGAAGATGGCTTACAGTTTCACAGTTCAGGCAGCGTGTTTCATTAGTCAGTGTTCCCTGGAAGATTTCATGCACCCAAGTGCAATCAGCTTTGTTCTTTCCATCACACGGAGGCTTAGCTTTATTTCCAAGCTTTTCTGCTAAAATTTATTAAAACACGGAAAAAAAATAGGAGTAATGAAAATTATTAATCCAAGATGGCAAAAATATTTAGCGCGTTGTCTAACAACTGCATACACAAGTCATTGCATCTCAAACACCAGATCAAAAGGATAACTAGGAATTAAGTACGAATGTAACAAAATTAACACTACGTAATGGCCAAAGCAACTTGAGTAGATAGTTGAGAAATAAAAGACTGAACTGTGATGTTATGTACGACATACCTTGCAAAAGATCGGCAACTGTATTGAGAAGATAGTTGAGAAATTCATGTGCATCTTGCTGCATGTAGTTATCAAACTGCTCTGAAACACAGAAGTGATAAATGCCATTAGGTGTTTTTAATATTCACTATGTTACATACTTCTATTGTAAAACACTTTTGCCACATGGTTTCATAAAGCAACTGTCATTGGATTGGTCTCTCGGGCACTCTGATTGGCATTGCTTGATAAAACAAGATAATGTAATTGGATTGGTCTCTCGGACACTCTGATTGGCATTGCTTGATAAAACAAGATAATGTAATTGGATTGATCTCTCGGACACTCTGATTGACATCGCTTGATAAAACAAGATAATGTAATTGGATTGGTCTCTCAGACACTCTGATTGGCATTGCTTGATAAAACAAGATAATGTAATTGGATTGGTCTCTCGGACACTGTGATTTGTATCACTTAATACAACAAAATGATGTAATTCGATTGATCTATTGAACAGGCTGGCTAGTGATATTAAACATTGAGAATGAAATATTTAATCTATAAATATTTTCCAAATTTAAGAGAGTGCTTTTATGCAAAATGGAGTCATTCGTGAGTTAAAACAAAATAGTAACTAGTGTAGGTTAACAAACAATTGTTTTCTATAGCTTTATCAGGTTTATAAAACAAAAACTACAGTTTTGGGCTCAGAATATGTATTGCTTACATGTATATAAGTTTTATCTAAAATACGATCAATCTCATTAATAATTAGATTTGGTTACCATTTTCTTTTCGAAGTCTTGTAATAAACTTCTTAGGTGCAATTGTTCCAACTTTCTTTTTCTGGGTTGCTATGCTGCAGAATAGATCAGCAAGGCATGTAAGCAATGTCTCCTTCTTCTGGTTCTTTTGATGCTGTTTGTATTGAAGAACCTTCTCGCGGAATGAACGGCAGAAATATAGGGCCTGAAGCACTGAGTTGCAATAACATGTATTTCCAAACTGAAATCAGAAACAAGTGCATTTTATTATTTAAGGATTGATCCAAAATAATGTTCACTTCATGGCATTATAAAGAGAACAAGACTTTCATGGAAGACGTCGCCTTCAGTGTCGTCTTGAGACAGAATTAAAAAAATTTCCCACCTCCTGGGGATTTATTTGAGCCTGGAGATTGAACCAAATGCATGCAACTGGAGGTGCAGACCAGCAGAGACTGTCATCCAATCAGATCTTAGCTGCCTTATTTAATATGCACAGATTTTGCTGAACATCGAACTTCAGAGGACTTGTTTACAAAGTTTCCCGTTAAAATTTAGGGAAGATCGGATGACTAAAGATATTATCCAGAAACTAGCAGAAACCATTATCCAATTAAATCATAGCTGCCTAATTAAACATATGTGGATTTTGTAGAACATCGAACTTCAGGGGTATCATATGCAAATTTGAAGACCTCTCTCCACTCAGCCTTGCATTATGTACTTCAAGTATGGTCCATAATGTAGAGTACTTAAACTTTGTAAAATTGCGTACTCAACACAGAACATCTTTTTTACGTTTTCTGTTACGTGTGTTACATTACCTGTTGAAATCACCAAATTGCAAAAATCTTAGTGTAAACATTATTTGTTATGAAATTTTGTCACACTGTTTAAGAGAAAAAGTGTTTCTCAATTAATATTGCACTGCTTTTGTTAAAAATAAATTAAATGAATTCAGAATAACGTAATTCATGATCTAAGTATATTTTATGGCTCGCAAATGAGCGAACGAAGGGTCTGACGTACATGGAATTTTAGCAAAGGTGTGTTTATAAAAATTTTAAATATTGTTGTAACCTGAAATGTTGATCTGTTTGCTTCAATAAAATGAAGTGTCTTATTGAAAAAGTGGTATTGTAATTTTTTGACGTGGAATGGGCCATCGATGTAATCGTCTGCATGTCTGGAATATATTTTTTGACATGTCAAAGTTCACGACTGCGCCGCTGTAGCGACAAAAAGAATGCATAAGTAGAATTCCCAGCTTTCCGAGTTACCTCGCTTTTCAATATTTAGCGATACACATAGAATGATATAACGTTATAATTCTCGACTCACGATATCGATATTGAAACATGTATCCTCATTCAATTAAAAACCGACCCTCTAACAGAAAATGGTGTTCGCACTGTAGTCGATTGTCGAATTTTATGACATTGTTTATTTCGTTCAAATAAATGATCAAATTTATAAACAGTTCAAATTATAAACTTACCTATTATATTAGTGCAGCGAAAAAATCCACTGCATATGAAGATGTTGTTATATTTTACCCACCCCCACCCCGATGGAAAACCAACCTAAGTCATCAAAACTGTTGCACTTGGTGGAGATCTGGTTTGGGGGAGAAACAAATCCTTTTACAAATTTCACATGTACACATGATAGCACACACCACAGCCTTTGATGAACCAGTCGTAGATGTTCAAGGTAAATACTAAAGATGTTTTTCTACATGTACAGTTTGGAATAAAGATTGGAAGCCTGGTAAATTCCCCACCTCGCCAGATGAACGGATAGCCGCAGCTAAGAAATATGGTCTGAGAGTAGAAGACTATGACGTGTACCCTGATGATGGCACGGGATATGGAGATTACCCCAAGTTGCCTCACGTGTCTGGCGATGTTAGAGATCCATACGAAAATTGGGATATGCCCGAGTTGAAAAGGAACTTTGGTGAACCTGTGAGTAGTTATTCTTGAGAGATTATATTAAGTACATGTAGTTATTATATAGATTATACGGAGTAGTTATACAGTGTACATGTACAGATCATATTAAGTAGAACTTTACAGTGTGTATATTGAAATTACTTTGAGTAGTTATTAAATATTCAATACTTATATAGAGATTATATTGAGCATGTTTTATTTAGAAATATTATTGTTGAGTATCTATTATAAATAGATTATATTAAAGGGACAGTCCCAACTTTTAAGACGAGTGCCACCATACATGATGCACGTCTTATGCCATTTGTGACATATTTCTGGCTGATAGAGCATTTCTTATTATTAAAATTAACATTTACTTACATATTATTACTTACTATATAAATATGTGCATATATCCTATGTGTTTCTGGACATCCAAATTTGTATAGTAGCTTACTGTGTCCTTTTGTCTAAAATTATTTAGTACATGTATGTACTAAACTATTGTAGGCAAAAGTCCAAAGACCATATTAAGCTACTACAAGTACAAACGCATTGGATATACATGTATAATATTTGTATTGTAAGCAATAAAACAAATGTACATTGTAAAATGTCAATTTTAGTAATATAAATGCTGTATTTAATTATCCAAACATAATTTATGTTACAAATAGCATTAGATGCGTAAGTTTGGTGGCACTCGTCTTAAAAGTCGGGACTGTCCCTTTAAGTAGTTATTACTTGTATATAGAGAATACATGTATATTGATTAGTTATTACTGTAAATCATAAAACATAGCAACCTTAAAATCAGCTGTTAGACATAAACAGTTTGCATATTTGTTGTCACTATAGCTTTACAGTAACATAAACAAAACATGAACACACACATTGCATTTACAAGTATTATTTCCACTAATTATTCTCAACATGCTACATACAAATATTTTTTGCAGTTACATGTTGATTTTGATGCAATTGGAGAAACTCGGTGGAATGCAAGTGTAAATCCAAGGGTGCCTTAGTAAGTTTCCTAGATAACATAATTTGATTTAAAATAGACTACTGAATGTTATCAACTTGAAGATAACTTATTAAGTTAATACAATGTATTTCTATGCAGGGCTTGGTCAGATTAACACACACAAATATTTGCAGATCTGAGGCAAACTTTACCATCCAAAACCGGTTGGACTGACAGTGTTTGAACACTGCATGCCTTGTTTGTCAATATAATGCAACTTTTGTGTGAATTCAGATGTACTTAGGCTATCATTTACATCTTATTACATATTTCTATAAAATCATGTATACAGTGTACGTTCCACTTAAAGACCCTCACCCCATGCCCCTATTTTGTATATGTACATGTAAGACCACCTGCTATCGAGACCACTATTTCAAAGATGAGAATACCGGGTATGCCTTTATTATATAATAGTGATAATTGATTGAGTAATAGGACCACCCCGGTTTAAAATTAATTGTATTAAGTTTCACTGGTGATCTTCATAATGGAGTTTCACTGAATATATTTCATTGGGAACCTGTAGAGGATTTTAATTTCAGGATTTTATTTCTGAAATTTGACTCAATGCCAATGGATTTGACTTTGGGAATTGTAGCGTCGTTTGACTAATTATTGGGTACTTTTATTTTCATTAGCAGAACATATTAACCTATACCGGGTATCTGTAAGTTAGATATTTTTTTTACATTAAAATTAGGAATTTTTATTGCAAAATTGGGAATAAAAAATGACATAGCCTTTAGGGAACGGTGGGGAATAGTGCCAATTATCAGAGTTTAGCAACATAGGTGATAAAACCCTGAATTTACTAAATGTATTGCCTTAAATTACCTAGTACATGTACATGTATATACACTGTACAATGTAGATGTTTTATTGTGATAAATTATGTCGATCAAACACTACAAAAAGTATAAATCAAGCTGGATCTCTTCATTGTGCATGACATCATGTTTACAATAAATTGTAATGTTATTTCTTGCCAAAATTATTTTACTATAACAACCAATCGAGTGCGAAGTTATAACAATGTGATATTTCTCTGTGATAAATATTTCCCTATTTATGTTAGCCCTTTGGGGTAACAAATACATTAAACTTCACTTACGTTTATATTTTGAATTCAGCTTTCTAAGAGAAGACATTTTTAAAATTGCGAATGTCATTAAATGAAAAATGGCCACTGTGGATTAAATGTACCTTTCTTTTCCTAAGAAAATTATCAATTGCTTTTAAGAACTTTTATTTCTTTCAGTTGGCAAATGATGCTGGCGACATTTGGTGTGATAGGAGGTTTAGCTCTCGTTTACTACCTCACACTCCCATACCCTCACTTTCTCCCAGCGGTAAGAACTTTGTCGTACAATGTAGTTGTTTTATTGCATGATGGGACCTAGTAAATATATAACCTATAGATAAAATAATAGAGCAACAAATGATTGAATATTTCCTGTTTAATATTAAGTTAAAGCAGACTAATGTCACAGTCTGTCACTATATATAAACCTAATCCATGTATTACTGACTAAATGTGCTGCTTTTAATGGCTGTAATAGTTCCTACTGTTATTGTACAACTTTTGGTATTAAATTTCAGATGAAAAAGGTGTACCCTTATAACGACCTGTTTTTGGAAAATGGTGGCGACCCGGAAAAAGAGCCAACAATAAAGCATTACACATTTGAAGCAGTCGAGTGAACCTAGCTACACGTGTAGGAATTATCCAACTGAGTTGTCGTGTATTTATTTTGCCTGGTGCTCGACATTCATGCAGTCACATGTATAGAGCCTTCAGGAAAAGATTGTGACATCCTCAATTTTACTTGGTCATTGCCCATAAACACTAAAACATACATGTATAAGTTATAACATCACTGAATGCAGTCTTGTAGCAGCAGAGTAGTTGGATGTGGTATGTGATGGCTTGCTTATACATCTTTTCCTGAAGAGTATAACTTTACATCTTGGGATTGGACTTTGTTGAGATGGTTCACATCACAGTAGAACTGTTGGGTAACCATGTAGATCTCATACAGACTGAAGTGGTGTGTTCTGCAGAACCAATTGATGGAATGTCGCTACAGGAGTTTGAACATTCATATTTGTACATACTTATACGAAATAAATGTAGAGTGAATAATTAATGTTGTAATGTTTGAGACTTTAAGAAAAATATATGCTCCTTTTCTAATGTCTTATCAAGCACCAACAGCTAGCACAATTACAGGATACATGTACAAGTATAATTATGTGCATGATCTACATTGTGCATTATTTACAGTGTCAACCTAAAACACTACATGAGTGACAGTTGTGGGTTATCCACAATTGTTGACATTTGTATAAGGCATACGAAGGCAGGTGGATTAGGGCCTGCTTACTAATTTACATTTATTATTAAAATGTTGATCACAGGATTTCATGAAAAATCTGCACCAAATTTGTTTCCACCCAATGTCTTCGACAACAGTTTTGTCATTCAGAATCGTGCGATGAATGGCCAGTATACAACTACTACTCTGTCTTGGCCTGGACGCTAACGTTTGGGTGGATTGTTTTTTAATGCAATTATGATAGAATCGAGAATTAAATTAAATATTTAGTTCTCTTTAACACTTTAATGTAACTACATGTCGAATGCTACACACTATGAACAAAGCTTAAAACGTTAAACCAGACACATGTACAATGTATGTCATGGTGGCAGTGTGGGACTTTGGTACCAGCGGACTACGATGCCACAAATGATAAAAACTGCAACATTTGATAAACATGTATGAAAGATCTAGTGGTACTCGACTAGATATTGACTTTTTAAATTCCAAAAACTACAGACTGGTACACACAAAAATGTGCAATGAAAATAGGATCTTGCAGAGTAAACGATCAACGGCAACAATGTAAAAGCTGCATTTTGACTGACATGTGGAAGTTATTACTGTGAACAATGGTGACGCTTTCAATATAAAGGATAGCCATGAAGCGTATCGTGTATCATACCACATTTTTATGGTTGGTACCTTCAATTATGGAAATTCTATGTTTTCCATATGTGGCATTTTTGTATTTCAAACCTATTCCGATCTTAAATTTTTGCCCATATTTATAAATCTTTTTTTTTTTTTTTTCCTATGGAGTGTCTCTAATTAGAAAGCTTCCCATATCCCATTTTGAAAAGCTGGCTACAGAGTTTATAGTGCTGCAGTCAATATGTTATGAAGCCAACTCTACCTAAACTCGACAAACATGGATTCCTGTTGCATACATTTTATTTCACATGATCTTTACATTACAATAGAAAAACATATCACATATAGCTGGCAGCAGCTTTTACTCCAAGATATCTTGCCTCAATTATTCACTTTAAATGTGCTTATGCATTGTAGACATAAATTCCTTTGATTTCCACATCTGCATTTTCCATATTCGTATGATAATATACAGTCGACAAATATACAACAGAGAAAAGTTATTAACTTAATATTGTTTCCCTCTGTTGTGTTTATATTATAACTAAACCACAAAAATATAATCTGAAGTATAAAAACAAAACTTTAATGTCCAGATTAAGCTGGACTGCAGACTTTATTAAGGAGTCGTACATAACTAACATTTTCTCGTGTGTACAAAGCATACACTGGAGGGAGGATTAACACCCGATATACGCTTTGAAAAAGAAAAAAACCCATCTATTTATTGTATATTTTGATTTCCACCACGATGCAGAGTACCAATAAAATATTACATAATAACAATAGTGGATATACACGGTGCAATTTGTTTTTAAAATTGTGATTAGCAGTTTTTCCTACTGGATGGAGAATGGAAAAGCAACTACTGGAATTT
>JAUTCZ010044987.1:0-12145 GCA_032273805.1 Melanodrymia brightae | reverse complement strand
TCAACGTATGTATAGTGCAAAGGGCACAGTATTGTTATTTAAATATTCTGTTGTATGTTTAGAATTATTTTTGTAATGTTGTTACAATTAAAAATGTTGTAAATTTGTATGGTAATCATATTAATTTAAATGTTTTATGATCTCAATATGATACAATTCAGCAATGTCCTATTGAGGGTATCCGTTTGTCTGTTCTTCATTCCATCTGTCCAATGTTTAAGTTTAGAGCCATTATGTTATTATTGTAGCTCACGTGGTATGGTTATACATTTTGAATGTTATAGGATCAGTGAAATTCATTAGTGAAAACCTAGAATAGCTTTAATTAGGGGTTGAATATTTCAAAATTTACCAAAAGGCAAGTCGGTGTTAAAAAAATATGGTTTAAAAATATCTTCGAAAGCAACAGAAGACACACCTAGGGTAGCACTAGAGTTTATGGGGAGGGGCAAGTTCACATATTCATGTGCCAAGAAAATATGTACATGGCGTGTGCGTTTTCCACTGATGGTAGCGAATGTGTACTTCTCAGTACATGGCGATTGTTTAGCAATATGCATGTGTCAGTCTAGGAACTATGTATTGAAAACGAAGTTGCAAGCAGATGGATTTTATTGTCCACGAATATTTATAACTATTAAATCAGACAGCATATTTTGTCGGTCTCCGACCTTCGGGGATTTGGTTTATACAAACCTCTGGTTTACCAATCTGATTATGGTTCATGTCTTAATTATAGTTACAAGTTTGGTAAGGACATTAAAGCAATCATTCACTGCACTTTAACACTGGTGGAAAATTGGTTGTGTGGTCGTTTTTGGGTTCGGTTTGTAAACAAAAAATGTATCATACATGCTTTTTATGCAATCATGATTTAATACTGTACCAGTATTTTTAATATCAAAATAATAATTACCAGAAATATATTGGGGTTTTAAAATGCTACGTCTTTATAAGTATAGTGATAATATCTTAGAATCAAGATGTTTTTAGGTTTCATTTTATTGTATTGTGATATGTGTCTGTGATATGTACATTGTATACTACATTCAATAAATATAGCGAGATCTCAGATAAAGCTTTTTTCTCGATGATAATGTCCGTCTTCTTTCAATTTTTGGGAGTGGGATGGGACATCTATAGAATACTAAACGAGTTCCCATCAGACTGTGTATCCTCTGAGAAAGGGCTGGATGCTCATTGTGTTGGATAGACTGGGTGTTTAATATAAACAAGATAGAAGAAATAAACAACAAAATCCACATCAATTTTCTTTGATTTATTAAGTCATCTACTGAAGGTAGATAACCATGAATGGCATAATAACAACCACAACAGATTGTAAATGGCTTTACATACTTTTAGATTATGGAAAAGCAAATAGTTTCAACCCAACATTCTGTAAACTTTTAAGCTGTTGAAGCTATTATTTCTGTAACAACATTTTGACAAAGGTTATGAATAAGGATAAAGTGTACAAAGAATTTCTGAAAATTTTCGTAATACATGTAGGTAATATTTATATTGTTAATTTAACTAGTTACAAATTACTCCTTAAAAATATGCTTTCATAAACAATCAATTAGGTGAGACACATTACAAAAAGCCCAATCAGCTCGGTGATTTCAATAAATTTGGAGATTGCGATTGTTCCGTAATTAAATTATTTGAGAAAAATTATTGCAAACGGTTACGTTTCATTGCATGTGATATGATTGTTACAGGGGCAACTAATTTCAATTTGCAGTTTGGTAAAGCTGAAACTGTCTTATAGTAAGTACAACCAGTTCCAATCTCACTTGTACACATTTGTGGGTTTTTTTCATTTATATTTATTCATAATGAATTTAGGTGTTATTCATTACAAAAATTTGTATGTAACTAGTTTCAAGTTCAGATGTGCATCAAATAATTTCAAAAGGAATATTAAAGTATCCACAAGACTACAAGAATGCTTACACACAAATTATACAATGAGAAAATGGTTACATGTACCAATGCCCTATTCTTAGTTATAATTATAGCACTTTTTCAAGCAAAATTGCTTCTAAGGAAATAATTCGATAATACTTTTATGTATATGAAACTATTTACAAATACATTAGTTGTTTAATTACAAAACGAAAATGGAAGACAATTTAAATTAATATCTTCAGAAATGATTTTAGGGACATTCTCAAGTTTAGTCCAAGACTGATGTGACTGTATGTCACATCTAATGGTATTGTAACATGTTTCTTGTAATGAAGCTTTCTTAATTATTTAAATTAACATGTTCTTGCTTAGAATATCAGTATCTGTCTATTCTGTGTTTTTCAGGTCGTACAAATGTTTGCATTAGCTTCATGTATGAACTTGCATACAATCATTTGTAGGCAAAAGTCTAAGGACAAAATTAAGCTATAACTGGTACTACAAACACATTGGAAATAGATCTATTGATATCCTAAGCAATATTATATAAGGTAATTTTATATATAAAAAAGGATTTATTAACTGGAAACATATTACAATAGAATTTGATGCACATGTATGATAGCATCCATCTTAAGATCGGGAATGTCCATTTAAATAAACAATAGGTAAAAAAAAAGATAGTCTAATGAACTTGTTGACTGAAATAGACAATAACACATGGACTTTTAATAGAATTGTGACACGTTAGTATGTTAAACCTGTATGATTGATCATTACATACACTGACAAAATAAAAGTGTCTAAGATGTATTAATTCTCCAGCAAGAGTCCTGGGAATACAATCATGTTAATGAGTTCCTTCAAAATTGTATTAAATCTGCAAATGCATGATACACTATAATGTACTAACAAAACACTTTAATATGCTTAAAAAGAAAATAATAGAATTAAATATAACTCATTTTAATTTATATTTTTAATATAATTTAAAGTTTTTTAGATCTGTTTTTGCTAGGATTGTGATCTTGCTAGTGCCACAAAACATTATACTACATGTATGCTGGTTTCTGATCACTTTTATATTTAAAGTGAGTTGGTAGTGCAAATTTAAAATATATTTTGTTACTGGTATATTAAATGTTATTAATCCAACAAACATAATTATTGCATACTGATAGTTTTGTTTATGTTATATCTAAACAAACTAAGTTAAAAGTGAGCACGAGAATTTAATCAGAACAACTATAGTGATGTAACGAAGTGTTAAAAATATGGATTTCGAAACAAAATTAAGCAAAAATTCTTTTAAATTGCAGATTACGGGGGTTAATTAGATCCAAGAATATTTTGTATGTCGCACACATGAACGGTTACTAAATCAAGTGTACCTCTTGTGTATACAATAATACTATTTTGTCATGATCAATTTTACCAAGATACACAATGACTTTACCGGCAATACTCAAAACAGCCATAAAACAAACTACATGTACATTGTAAATAGCATTGATAAAAATGCGAAACAACTCGAATGATATAGCCATATTGTTTTAAAGCACAATAGGGGATAGATCTGACCAATATATTATGGTAATATATGTATATAATATAGTTTAGTATATAATTTGCACCAGATGCCACAAAACAAAATGGCTGAACCTCAATTTATAAATTGTCACATATTAACATAAACTATTTTTTTAAACAAACAACTATTCATTTTTTCTGACACCATTAAGATATAAAAAGTGGTAGTCAGCATACAAGTAACATAAAACACTTGAAGATCAAGCCTGTATTCTTGGGGGTGTATGCATTTCCTCAATGGAAAGATGTGCTTATTAAATACCATAATTTAAGTTACGCAAACTCTTCTAAAGATATACAAAACTATTTCTACTGAAGGTAGACCCCCTACATGTAAAAAGTTACACCCCAATTTTTTTTGCTCAAAATGCACTCAAATGTAACCTACAGAGAATCTAGCATATGTATCTGAATAACGTTCTTTTATATTTGAATTTGTCTCGCCTCTCCATTATTGTCGATCATATTTATATATATATATATACACACAATGTACATACAATCGTATGTTAATATTCAAGATAAAATAGTAAAAGTAGAATCAAATTTTGTACAATTAATATTTTATAGAGTTGTGAATATAATTGAAAGTGTATAATCATCATCATTATAAAATACATTTAATACTTTTTTTTCTCTCTTCGTACAGCAGAATCCATAAGGAAAATCTAGTTATGACATAGAAATTCCAATCCAAGAAAAACATTTTCGTAGCATACAGCAGTTTACAACTAAATTTCCCAACAAGACATTAAATTAAAGAATATAATATTATACATTTGGTTTGTCCAGACAATTACTGTATCCAACCATATACATGTAACTACATGTATGTTCTCCATATCATTAGTTTTCAATATTTTTACAGAAAAAACCCCGTGATGTTAATGTTTTCTCCCGAGGAAATAATTTTAGAACTCAAACTACATAAAAAAATGTGTTGGATTTCGACATTGTTAAAAGTTGGATATGACAAATTAAATGTATAGGTCTATATATATTGTTTAGTTAACAGCTTGCTTGGCAATTTAGTATATCAAAACTGCTGTGACAGTATGCCTTTAAAAACATTTTTTAATACAGAGAACTTTAAAAAACCACTCCATTGAACAAAGGCTACGGAATGGGAACTTTTGATTTCTTGGTAGCAGACCGTACCGACGACAGGGTACATGAACTTTCATTGACTGTAAGCATCTTAAAAACTTTCCTGTTCTAGATCAGACAAATGAGAGAGAAAAACTGAAACTATATCGAGCAACAGTGATCTAGAGATTATAATTTAAAACAAACTACAATGTACATGTAAATTAAATTTAAAAACATTACACAGTCATACATGTAGTTGCTGTAGGAAACTTAACATATCTTGCTTTCCATGTCAAAGGAGAAAATTGAAGCGGAAATATTGACCAAATAAAATACAACAAATTATAATTCCACTTTATATTGATATCTAAAATTGAACAATAATCATTCCAATAAATCATGCGTTTAGTTACAGGTATTAAACATAATTGTTTGATTAAAATTACATTTTGCAGTATAATTATACAATAATGGTATTTGAATTTTGAGTTTTTTTGTGAATCAGTGGGGGAAAATTATCAAAACTATCATGTCATATAGTAATAAATAGAACTATACAAAACAAAACCAAAATAATATCTATTAAAAAACTAAATAACTCAAATGGGATGTGTAACATAAATGTGTCTGCATACATGTACTGTATCTGTCAAAATATTTGAAATTATATTACATTCACAGCAAAAATCAATAAAATGTATTTGTAAATATCATTCATATTACAAAACAAATTAATATTGAATCAACTTACTAATATTTCACTAAAATGTATACCAGGTACCGATTATCCAATCTTACTGAAAACAAGGTTTTTTTGGCTTAAAAATGTCATGGGATATTTGTTTTCTGTCAAAATTATTATTGGGCTTTGTTTCGAAAAAGATTTGACCATTTATTGGATAATTGTTTTCTGTAAAAATGATGATCAAGCAACATTTAAAAAAGATTTTACATGTTATTGGTAATTAATTTTCGTGCATCTATTTTAAAAAGAATTTACCTCTTATTGGATAATTAGTTTTTTTTTGTAAAAATGATGATTTTTAACAGATTTTACATGTGATTGGACATCTCTTTTTCTATCAAACTTACTCATTATATCCTAATCCATGTTATAAACAAATTAGATATTTCGATCTATTAACCTGCGTAATATAATAAAGGTCTATGCAAATTGTTAGTCATTACATGTATAATGTACATATAAGTCATTTACAATTCAACAAATCTCTACACTTGAACATGTTTTGATAACTTTTGATTAAAATGCATGACGTCAAACTACATTTGTGCTCAATGCCATAATTATTAGCAATGAAGGGTGCTTGGAAATACTTTCAACTAAGTCATTTACTAAATATTGAAATAAAACATTATATTAGGAATGTTATAGGATAAATAGAATTCGCTATCTACAGTACATGTATGTTTTTAATATAAAAAAATAACCCTGGCTAGTTAATTGGTATTCGGTAGATGCACAATAGTCCATAAAAGTCCCTTTAAGATAAAGCATGTAACTTAATATCATACATGTACATGATAATGATTAAAAGATATAACAGCTGAAGGAATGATGTACTTAAAGAATGATCTCAAGTTTTTGTTAGTTTATGGTAGAATGAACAAAAAACCTGATGTGCAAACTGTATGAAATCCTGTGGAAAGACTTAGTAAAATTAATTATGTATGACTACATGTATATATAGAATCTACATAAAACATGTCAATGCTCCATAACACCATAACTGCTGCAAACGTAACGCATCAACAATAGACAACGAAACAATACTCGGTTGTATGAGACTATACATGAAGTTCATTGACATCATATCTATGTTTAAATTTATAATGATGTCATCTGAACATACATGACTATCATTTATTACAAAGGTGTGGCGTACAAAAAATCTTCAACAAAGTATAACCAAATAACATAAGCACTTTTTGATCAATGAAATTGTACAATGATTAGAAAATTAAATTATATGTAAATGTACATGCATGGAGATAATGAGAGAATCCGTATTTATTATAATGGAATGGATGTGTTCAGCAGCTGTGGAAAATGTATACAGTTCAAAATATAACATACTAGTATTATAATATACTAGTATTGCACGATACCAAGCAGATGACTACTAAAATGATAGGTCTACAATTTACAACAAATAATACATTCTGATATGTCAAAAAATATATCACAAGTTAAAATAAAATAAGTTTTTGTTTTGCCTCTTACAACCGATAGATACACCCCCAAAAAGTGACATCCACAAACAATTTTCTAAAAGGAACTTAAATGTTTTAAGTAAAGAGGAAAAGGAAATTGTTGTTAAATGCATTTTTAACATTTTCTTTACTAGATCCAATCAAATATTCTATGTTTTTACAATGCAGTTTGTCTATCAACTATTTAATGTTGTCAATTTAGAAAATAAGGAGAAAGTTTAATGTTTATCAACTTGCCAATATTTAGAAAATGGCTGAAAACTATTTTTATTATTTAACATGGTATCTAAACACAATATTTATTAGGAATTTCTGAGTTATGATTTTCTTGTTGAAAAACATCTAAATTAAATTGTAATTTATCCACAAATTTGAAAACATTTAAAAATTGTCAACATAATGGAAGTTATCTTTGGTAATTGTTATATACAAAAATAAAACTTGGACCGCTGTTAGGAAATATTATATTAACTTGAAAACAGGAGATTCCAATGTCGTCTTTTGTCAGCATGCACCACCGGACACCCTTTAGCTATTCACTGACTTGTATCAACTTTCACCAACTAACACCCTTTAACTATTTATTGACTGTCGTCGACTTTCACCATAAAATGGTTAATATGAAAAATATTTAATACAATTGGCAAGAAAATGGCCAAAAATGTTGTTTGGGCTGATTTCTGCAAAAAACAATTCTCAGTATTAAATAAAAGAATTTGTAACTCACATACTTTTAAGAAATAACTATTTGCTGTAAACTCTTGAAGATTATTATTTATTCCATGTTTTACAGGATATTTGAATGTTTGTCAAAAGAGAAAAAAATGTCGGTACATGTCAAAACCATCTTGTATTACCGGTACAGCAGATTTTGAATTTTCATGCTCTTTGTATGTGAAGAGCAATGTTATTATTTGCTCAATCATTGTGTTTAATATACATGTAGACTGAACAAATATTTTAAAACGAGTGGTGTTAAATTATTTTAGCAATGCTTTAATATGAATACAAAAATAAAAAATAAATCTTGTAACTTCAATAAAGGAAAACAAATGATTAAACTCGGGAAATGTTTTTAGAGAAGTATATTATTGGAATGTAATTATATTTTATAACATCTGTAAGAATGTCAGAAAATAAAAAAGAGATATATCACACAAATATGAGGTAAAAATAATGAAACAATGAATAACATAAATTATACTACCTTCAAAACATTAAAAATATTTATAAAGGAATTAATGCACTTGTCATGCTTTTGCAAATATAAATTATAACTGTATTTACAATATTAATTACATGATTTTTGCATATATATACAAATACATAGTTTTTATTATGTACATATAAACAATTTGAACACAACTTCTGAAAAAAATTACGTTCTTTGACATGAAAAACATAATTGAATACTTCTCCATGTATATGTCTTTTTGTTAATAAATGTTTAAACAATAGTGGTTTATTGTATCAGTTTCTACAACAAATGTATTGTCTACATTAAAAAAATGAAGAAAACTATCCAAATGTATTCAAACAGTAGACACCCTCAGCCATAGGTAAATTTTTACATCCTTGGGCCACATTTAAGTCAAATGCATTTCGTTGCTTTCATAAAAAAACCCACCTGGCACTCGCCCTACACGATACCAATGAGGCAATACAGTTTATCTAACACGAGTGACTGATCTTTCTCTTCGTGAACCTTCGGCGAGTGAAGAAGAACATCAATTCAAAAGTGCAAGTTAAACAGTATCGCTCAGTATAGAGTTGGGTATTCTATTAATTACCATTTATCTTGAAGTAGAAAAAAAGTACATGGCACATGTTTTTAATTCAATTATAAGGTGTCCCTTTCAAATGTTTGATGAATTTGTGTGACATTGAATAATCCTTTGATGTCACAGTGTGAGCTATCTGTATTCTGGGCAGGTAGAGAAAGCCACAATTTAAAAGATAAATGCGACATCATAGTTGTTCGATGTCATGCATCAATTTATATTGCTCATGTGAGAAATGACAAAGTATTGCCATCTCTTTGCCCATAATTATTGGTAATAAGATGTATTTCCACATAGCTTCCTTACAACAGGCCTGCCTAGCCATGGTAGTGCTCAGTACTGTACAGTAATCTGTATTGAATTCACCGTATTATGGATTACAAGAGGGGCTTTGTTTCGAATACTCTGTAAGTAATGCTCATTTTCTATCTGTCTTTTTCAGTTCAGTCTTTCTTTTCAGTTCAATCTGTAAGTTGTAACTATGGCGATGAAATGTTGAGAGTATTCTGTGGTTTAGACAGACTATTTCAAGACATGAATAATGCATAATACTTTTTGGTCAACTAAACAGAAAGACCAATACATAACAATGTATTTTTTAAAAATAGAAGGGACTAATTTTTCAGACTGGTGATACTTTTGATTTAGAATTAAAACAAACTATACAACTCTATTCTAACAAACTGCTAAGAACTACATATTTTACAAATGCATTGTACTGTTTAGACATTACCGGTAACTCCACAAACATCGTCCCACCAACCCCACTCCAACAGAATGAATGAATTAATGTCTAACGACACCCCAGCACGAAAAAAAAGAAAAATCGGCTATTGGGTGTCAAAATATGGCAAACATGAATACCAAATCCAACAGATGGTAAAAACAACCCGGCGAAATATCTTCAATTTTAAATTCCATTCATAACGTTGCAAGAAGACCATTCATAATGTTGCAAGTCTTCTGTATTAATTAATAATCCTCTTTTAGTTATACCGACGATTCTTTCAAATACGGCGCTGTAATCTCTACACTCCGTCTCTGCCTCATCTGTGCGAGTTGACTTCCTCTGTGGATGTGCGGTCGGTAACGTACATCTCCTCGACTTGACGATGAGTCCCGCCGACCATAGCCGTTATACGAGCTATGGCCGTAACTCCTCACAGATATGTTGTCTGACTGAGGCCGTTTGCTGCGACTACGATGACCCACACTAGATAATGAAACTGTGTCGCGCTGATCAACATCATTGCGTTTGTTGCGAGTATACTTCGGATGGCATTTTGGATAGTTCTGACTTTGTAATATGACTTTTGGGGGCGCCAGTCTTTGCGATGTTTCGAGAATTTTTGCTGATATGTTATCGTCTGTCTTTGATCGGGACACACTTTGATCACTAGCGTTCATCAGCTCATCGATCTGTGCATTTTGAATGCGAGCGATTGTTGCGTACTTCTCTCTTGTTCCAGTTGAAGTTCTTCTGTAACCATTAATGGAAACTAAAACAAACAAACAAAAATGAGTTAGTTATTTAGATAGTTAGTTATTTAGTTACTTATAACGTATTTACGTGCTTATATCCAATTAACATTCAAGCACGTCTAGACAGTTCAGTTGCCAGTTGTCCAGGACAGAAGTTAGTGTTAGTATGAGAGGAAACCAGCTACTCTTGATGAGTAGCAAGAGACCTTTTATATGCACTTTCCCATGGACATGACTGTATATACCACAGCCTTCGTTAAGTGCACACTGATCGGTGTAAGTGGAAGTACACCTACACATTGAGACTTGCGGAGCACTCACTCTGGGTTGGAGACAGTACTGAGATTAATGGGATTTGAACCCAGTACCTACCAGTCTTAAGCCCATGTGTTAACCACTGTGCCATGGAGACCGGTACAAAAATAAATAAACTGATTATTTTTGCAGGTTAAACTTGATACATCAAAAGTTACAAGGAACAAGATTTACCTCTGCACTAAAGCATCAGCCGTATGTGTACGTGGTCTACATTTTACATGCATAGACTAAAATAGTACATTAAAGAGATTATAAAAAATGCAAATTAAGTTTGCATTCATGAATGAGTCTTCTAAAATGCTTTGAATAATTATGATCAGGAGATGATACTAAAGTATATTGAGTTTGCAATGTTTTGCACGAGTATACTAAAATGCAATAAATTCTTAAAGAGAGATGATAACAAACTGCATGTATATTGAATTTTCATAGGTATAATAAAATGCATTAAATTACTACGCTAAAAAAAGTAGGTTTGTTACGGTTTAATGATGAAAACATAATATGGTAGGTACATGTATTTTGTTTTTTCAGCATATCATGTGAAAATTATGAAAAAAAAACCATTCAGTATTTTTATTTAATTTGTAGGGAAAGAATAGGTTCGTCAGGAAAGTGTAAATGAACCTATTTTTTGTTTGGCCTTAAAGAGAGATGACAATAAAGTATACTAAGTTTGCTAAAATGTATTAATGATAGTTGATAAGAATGGCTAGTTTTCCTAGGTACATGTATGATAAAATGCTATAAATAGTACATTATAAAACTATTACAAAATGGACTTAAATTGATGCTTTCTAGGTTAATATATTTACAACCACTGAATAGCGATGTAAGATAATACACCTGGGTTGTTATAAATATAGAGAGGAAAGTGTAACACAAAGCAAGGATGATGACACACACTACAGTGAATACCCATATCAATTAATCTTCGGTGTGAATAACAATGTCATGTTACAACCACAACCGGCACAGTCTGACACTGTGTTGCTATCTGGCAATCATTTTTCTCTATTATTTTGTTTATAGTGAAAATAGTTCTAAAGTAAATACATGCAGTTTATGCAAGCACTCAAAAGGCAGTTGACTATGACTGATATGTATATATATGTACTGTTACTGACAGTACATGTATCACAATACAGAATGGTAACTTCTTTGATCGAGATGATTGGGTTTGACGTGCGCACGTTCACGCTTGAATGGCCAACTTTGCTCGGACAGGCACTATCTCAGTTTGGGAATGAGCTAAGAAACTACAAAGTGACACAGTCTCCCGGCTCCGCCACCGTGTTTATTTCGTATGGACCGGTGGCCAAGAGAAGCAACAACAGTAACAACAGGAGGAAACCAACAAGACCGCCAGGGGCGGAACCACTGAGGGGACGAAACCGGACACCTCAAGTGTCCGGGGGACTCCCTTCCGCTACGGTTCCCGCCCCGCGTCCGCAGACCATGCCAGCTGTAACACCGGCACCGCCAGCGGACCATGTAGTCGTCACGTCTGCGCCCGCCAGCCTAGACGCTGACACTCCTGACACGGGCCCAGCGATGGATACTGCCCCACCTCAAGGGTCGGCACCAACGGGTGAGCCTGTGGCCCGTGCTAGGCCGGCGAAGATACCAAGAACCAGATCGCCAACGCCACCGAAAGCGCCGGAAGAACCGACCCCACCCGTTTCACCATGGACGCTGGTCGCGAGGAAGATTCCTACGAAATGGAAGAAATTCCTACG
>JAUTCZ010044976.1:0-12146 GCA_032273805.1 Melanodrymia brightae | reverse complement strand
TCAAATATAACCTGATGAAACAACTTCTGAGATTGAACGAGACGGCGTTGCTAAAAAACACGGTCACTTCATCAATGTGCTAATCACATCTATGCATTCCAATAGGAGGTAGTACCGTTATTTCCTGTTGGTATCTCCATTTACTTGCCGTGTGTTTCGCTGGCCATATATCTCATAAAGCCGACACTTTGACAAGAGCTTTCAGTTCACTTGTACCCAAACAGTAGCTCCCTTTTGTGTTTAAATCACAACGCACATCATTAACTCTCAATACATCACAATTCCTGCCAATACTCTTCAATGCCTGCAAATCACTACAATTAAACCTGACATAAATAGAACTGGCATTTGTGCGAGAAATCACGAAAAAACACAATCTTCATCCATTACTTAGGTCCGAAGGGGACAATATTATTTTTATTTTTTGCATTCCGTTCAGTGACCAATAGATCCTGGAATATACAAGGACTGGCCAGGAACAGTAATAGAAAACGTATACCAGAATCCTGAGACATTTTTTTTCCTGATTTATTTTGTAGCATGAATTAACGCAATCTGTTTTCGTGTTAAAACGAATTAATAACTGAACATTAAACTTATGTTTAGGAGTATTGCTGACCCAAATTCCACCACAATCTCGGATGTATCGGTAGAAAAACACTTAAAATTAATTGAGGGGAAAGTTGTTTGGCTTGTATCTTGTAATGTTTATGTGACGAATTAGCTGGAATACCTGAAAACATTGCGTGTAGCGTCCTCTTACCTTTGATATGTGGAGAACGATATTTGATGAGGTAAGCTATTTTAATTACCGTAATTAAGTATGTACATGAGTTATTATCTTGTTGTATTGTACGTTTATTGAAATAGTCTTTCTTTTCATCTTCGTGCGAATACAATGCTTTTAAATATATGGCAGAAGACTTGGATAACACGTATTATTATCTAAAAATAGTAATTTTCTGTTTAATAACACCACTAGAGCTTCTTTGATTAATTTAGCGTATGTTATAGCTGTTCTAGCGATGGGCGCAATTTCTTGCGATAACATTTTATTCGGTTATTATAATATCTGATTATTTCATTACATTGCTTGTATATAAATGTCTTGTATTTGCTATTAATATACATATATAAATAAATAATCGATTTTGTTTTGCCAAGGGTACATAAATTCAAATTATGTACCCAAAGGTGGAACAGTGCTATCGTAAATAGGGTTTGGGTCATTTATGTCTCCCATTAGTTAATGCTAGAGCGCCATTTTTAGGGATTGGTACAAAAATAAAAAGCACTTAAAATTTAAATTCCACAAATAGCTGCTCACATACCTATACATACCTATACGACAGGTGGTGCTTCTCATAACGAAAATCGTAAGTTAAAATATTTTACCTAATTCCAGGACGTATCGGTACTCTTCTTAATGACATCTTGCTGAAACTAACATGCCAAAAAAACTAATTGCCAAATATTAGAATGGAGGAACAGAGATAAATGTACTTCTGATCGTGCAAGTGCTGAACTAATGTCACGGAGTATGCTAATTATTCACACGTGGTAAGTGTTAATGAGATGCTCAAATCTCTAACATGTTATCACAGGCTTTAAATGATAGGGATGTCTCAACTAGCTAAACGTTTTGTGGCTAAATTTTATACATAGAGAATACGACACCATAAACAAATTTAAATTGTATTTGTTTAACAACACCACTGGAACACATTGATTTATAATCAGCGGTTATTGGAATAAGACCAAGGGATCTTCTATTTATGGACCAGTCGTGGATCATTGACTGGAACAAGACATAACCCAATGAGTTCACTGAGGACGATCGATCCTTAAACCCATCTGACCGTAACTACTCCAGGCAATAGCGTGATCATAAAAAAGTGCTAACTATCCAGATGCATGTTTTTTTGTATCGATTCGTACGTTGTAGGCCGAGCAATTGTACGTAATAATGACATTTTGAAATTTCTGTTGTTGTTTATAATCATAAATTATATTAAATATATGCAATTATGTAGATAAACAAAGGCAAGTTTGTTAAAGGCAAGACGTATTATAGATAGTACTAATTTTGTATAGGACGTTTAGTTAATAAATTATTGGACGAATTAGTAAACCAACTACGTTGACAAAATGCCTTTAAAATACGGTATCGCATGTGTCAAAAATAAATGTAAGAAACTGATGTTTTCCTTTCGGTTGTTTCTTTTAATTTCAATCGAAGTGAGTAAATCAATGGTCGGTGGTCTGTTATCCTGTGATTATTAAAATATAAGATCATCAATATAGCGGAGAGTGAACTTGAACTCCTTGATCAGATTAGTTATTCTTACTCGTCAGGTAGCCTACAGTAACCAGTACTGTTCTGACACGTGTATTTCTAAAATCCTGATGAATTACATTCTCACATTATTGAGTGATGATTGTTTTAATGTTATATCGCTTAATGTGCAATTGTTTACCAAAAACAAATATAGAAGTAGCTTAATCTGTAAATGTCAACTTTAATAATGCCCCTTTAACAAAATTATGAAAACAAAGAGAGGAAAGTATTTACGAAATGCAGGAAACGCAAATAAACGCCCAGGTTTATAATGAAGGGGTAAAGACTGATCTAACACAGGAGTTGCCAAGTGCCGTGGCACCTGTTTGAATGTAGACCGGAATTCGAGCAGGTACATGCTGGTCTCTACCCCCGCTTACATAATGGAGAAATATTTGATAGATCTAGCTTGAGTTTGTTTATTTCTAGTTTATCATCACTGCATTCCACGTTCTTTGACAAAACCCGGAGATGTAACGGAAACATTTGCCACAGCTGGAAAAATAGAAAAATAACTTGAAGTGTGTATTTTACATAAGAACTAGACAAAATAGTACTTATACATGCTTTCCCGTGGGTCCATTAAGAAAGCTGCATGTAGAGATAGTAGTGGATCAAGGGGTTGTGGGGTGGGGATGGGGTTGTTGTGACGTAATAATCCAATCTGTAGGACAAAGTGTCGACATGGCACAATGCGTATCTCTGTACAAGGCAGAGTCGAAGGGATTTATGACAAAGTCGAGATGGCATTATTCAAGAATGAGCGCAAAAACAGCAAATTTATGTTAAGTATTATTGTTTGCCACATACTAGTGAATTCAATTACTAGTATCTAAACTGACTACTGATATAGTCTGATGCAATGCCATACTTTGACTTGTTTTGTACGTTTTCATCGTTTCAATTTAAACACCGGACCTCTAAAAATGGCTCTCTTACGACGGATGTCACTGGTGGGGCAGGATGCACTCAACTTCCCTGGACACATGTTATAATCCCTGGTTTGGCTGTGATTCGTGAGTATATACCATCTCGACTTTATCGTTATGTCCCTTCTACAGATATACGCACTTGGCTACATTGTAGGTCATGATCGTTTCGTCCTTTAGATTTCATCCCTTAATAAACTAAATCAACTTGACGACATCGTAAGCGAGTGTATCTCAGTGTTCGGTTCACTAACTACTTATCCCGATATCCACATCGCTGTGCTGGATGGGATCTCAAGGGGAAGTTGTGTCACAGCAGACGATACTATTAAACACTTTAACCTGATCTCATAAAGCACAGCCTCCGCGTCGACACTAACATCGTTAAATGCTTGACCGACTGACTACACATACTATCAATGTAAGAGACCAATCTCCGTGCGGGCCTCGCTGCTGTCTTTGCGCAATTCCCCCCAGGAAGTTGCAGTTCCAAACTCTTTCAACAAATACGAGGATCTCAGCCTGTTTCGTGTTAAAGAGACGTTCACAAATAGAAATCGATGATCACTCGAGAAGCGATATATTGGCCCTCAGAACGTGTTCTAGCTAGCAATAAATAGATGCCGACTCGCCCTTTCTTTCCTTACCCACTGCCCTAATTTGTTTATTCCCTGTGTATACGCAACGCAAAACGCTTGTCAGACAGATAAAAGATAAAGTTTGTTTGTTTAATGAAATGACCGGAGCATATTGATTAATAATTGTTGTCTATTGGATGTCAAACACACGGGCGTTTCGATCCATATTCTACTCTTACCGATTAGAAACAATGGAATTTTTATATGCCCTTTTACCAAAGACAGAATAGCACATATAATTATATTTGATCAGACTTACATGTAGTCCACTGTTCAGATCAAGATAAAAACAACGTTTCCACTGAGGAGAATCGAACATACGACCTCTTGTACCTCAAGTGGGCACAGGGATCGGACATGCTGCTATACTTAACTCCAAAGGAATCTCGACATTCATGTTCCATCGCTTACTGTATCCTCGGGTATCTTATAGAGTTCGTAAATATTGTGTTCAACAATCGTGGAATGACAGTTCAAACACTTAACTTAAATGTATTAACAAAGTATCCGAGACTGCTTCATAGCAGTTTTGGTGTCAATACATTCTTTTTAAATGTATTAGCATTGATTTGAAAATCCCATGTCATTTCAGTATCATTTTCTTCTTCTTTTTTATCTTCTTCTTCTTCTTCTTCTTCTCATTCTGCGTTTAGTTTTGGTTGTACTATATTATATAACCAATTCTGTTCGATCCTGCTACCGAGACAAAATGTTTTGTCTCCGATGTTTGCGTCTAACATTAAATGATTGTGATAGTACACGATCGGTACCAGTCACATTGTTCGCAAGCGCTTTCCGTATTGAACGCAAGGCAGGATTCAGGTTATAATGTCTAATCTGGTTCCAGTTTGTTCCATTAGTTCCCTTACTTGTTACCTACGAGGGGCGGGACGTAGTACAGAGGTAGAGTGTCTGCCTGTGGGGGGGGGGGGATGGGTCGAAGGATCCACAGCGCAAAACATCTTATGGACTATTTTCCGCCCCAGCCAATAATACACGACTGGTTTATCAAATTCCTTGGTGTGCGCTATACCGGCTATGGGAAACTGCACATAAACGACCCATTGCTGTTTTTCGGCAAGGGTAGTCTATGTAGCGGCGAGCCGACAGCGGGTTTCCTCTGAGACCATGTGTCAATATAACCATGCGTCTGACGTCCAATAACTGTTGATTTATAATCAATGTGTTCCTGTGGTGTCGTTAATCAAACAGACGTTATCTTTATCTTGTTACCTACGCGTCGGAGTGTCTAATATGTTGTAACATATGTTTGTTTGTTTGTTTGTTTGTTTGTTAACGAATGCGATATCATATCACACGGAAGTTGCCATGTAAATAACTTGTTTATGTCCATTCTTTCATCCGAAGTCCCAAATACTAATGTAATGTACTAGTATATGTATTTATTTAACTATATACTTCCTCTTGTAAATTGTACTTGGCAGAGCTCAGCGCAAGTGTATCCACCTGCGGTCGACGAACATGTTAGTTTTTGGGTTATTTCTAATTCCAACCATTGATCCATGACTAGTACACCAACGTATGTGGTGTTTGCTATCCTGCTTGTGGAAATATGCACATAAAATCCAATTTTGTTAATGGATAAAACAATAATAATAGCAACAACTGAATATTTTGTGTGTATAAGTATGTGTTGTTGTGTAGAGTGTTTGTAATGTTATAAAACATTGCTATTGTGTTCCACATACTATTGCAAGACAAATGAAGTTGTAAGACGATGAACCAACACTGACATCATCTATGACATCATTTCTAGCGACAATAAAATATTTGAAAGTGAAAAAAAAAACATTTTAAAGTTACCGTCTCATAGTTGTAAGTGCTACATTTTGCTATTTTAATATGTATTTGTGATCAATCGCACAAAAAATAGTTAGCATAATTAACAGTAAAAAAATTAAATTGTAAATGTATACACACAAAAAAAAACCCAGATGTGTGTAACCAGGAGCCGGTTTTTTTAACATGAACTCACATACGAAGGCAAACTGTCAATGTCAACAGCGCATATTCCACACTTCAATTTGAGATAACCCCAAAACGCTACTGTATAGTGACTGTCCTAAACAGGTTTATCAATGTATAGCGCATTATACGTGGTCACGCGAGTCGAATTTATAACGTCATACATATATTATCAGACGAGTTGAACTTTTTTACTCGTTTCCATAAATAAGAAACACTCGGTATACATGTATAACAAAAATATCAACAATAAGTGGTATATGGTGAGTAAAGAACAACCATGGCAACAAAATTAAACCTGAAATAATAAAATCTATTCTTAATGCATTTGACATCTGTGTACTGTATTTTAATAGTTGATCCTTTGGTCTTCCGGGTTCTATTTTTAAGTTAAGATGAACGACTTGTCGCTTAGTCAATAAAAAAATGATTGAAACTGCTGTAAAACGGAAACTTACAAAGGGGCGGGTGAAATAGTAGCTCGCTTCGGTATAAGTCGGAGATCTCTGCCGGAAATTGCTCCGTATCGACTCGGGGAGTAATTGACCATGAATCGCACATTACAGTTCGGAATGAATACAGAGGTTAAACAAGCGGGTTTTTCAGTGCTACTAAAATGTTGATTGTTGCTGTTTATCTGTCTGGCTACCTTTCATTTACACCACGCAATGTAGAATAAAGCATTGCCGATCAAAGACAGTTTATTTGCACAACGACACCATTAAAGACACAGATAAAGTTGGTTTGTTTAACGACACCACTGGAGCACATTGATTAATAATGGTATCAGAATTAACGCACTGCAACCTTTAGGTTACCCTTACCGATGAACAACAAGCGGTCTGTAACACTCCCCAGAGATGTGTTCTCAAAGCTTTAGGGCTTAAGGTGCCAAAAAATGCTATGGACTTCAGGGACTTCAGGACTGAACAGAAGGGCATCCTTCAGGGCCATTTTTCTCAATTAATGCTTTAGTGAAATTCCGCTTTTGGTCAACACTAAAAAGGTCATAACGATGTCAATTTTCAAGGTATCAGTAAATATTTTGTAGCTTTTTGAAGCTGTTAATTTTACTCTATATGATTATGTAAATATCTCATTTTTGAAGTTTTAATGCAAGAGCCTACTTTTGGTGGAGTGGCTCACATATAAAGGAAACTGTATATAAATTTTACGCATAAACCTAATTAATAAATTTATGCTTCAACATTGATGAAAAATATTTAATGTTTTTATCTTTTATTGGCATAATGGCATATGAGTAATTAATAAATCTATATATGGTGCCAATTTCTCAGACAGATTTCCTTTATCTTTGCTCAGTGCTAGCCATATGTGATAAAAGGCTACAAATTCTAGGCCTGAAACTAGGATATATAACAATATTGTGTAGTATATATACTACACAAAATTGTTTTATTTCAAATTGCAATTTTCTACAAGTAGTTTCAAACATTTATGGACAATGGACTGGCAACAAAAAAGCAAAAAGTTAATTAAAATACTTCATGTGTGATTAAACACTTTCTCGGTACTTATTAATATAGCCAAATTGACATTGTATGTACAATGTAAAGAAATGAATGTTAGTACCTGTTGCTCATTATAAGTTTCTATGAGCTGTTGACAATCCCTCCACACAACAAGTATCACAGACATTTCATCTTGGAACTTGAGAAAGCGGTGCAGTAAATTTGGATATGTGTCCTCATTGTACGATTCTTTTGAAGCGGCACCCATTCTGCAATCCCAAAACAACGTAATCAATTGAAGACATTCTTAGATGGCATAATAGAGAAGTTATTAAAACACGAAAAATATATGCCTTTTTATGTTTCAGTATTTAATCAAGAATTAGTAGAATTAGATTTAAATTTGATTTCAACAGCATGTAAAATTTATGAGAAGAGCTAAATGCAAAATATCCAGCAAAAAGTAAGATCTGGTGGATAGAGGAGATAATCTTGGCAGGGCTGGCCGATTTCAGGTTAACAGTGGCTTCCCTAAAGCCTTGGATAGATATTTTTTGAGAAGTTGGGTGCAGAGGATATACAATCTTAGTCTCAGGTGTAAGTTGGGAAAACATATTCCCGATACCCACTCAAAATGAATAGACACACAAACTCTATTTACTAATTTTACAAATACTAACCTCAATTGGTCAACTATGATATGAAGACTATTTTGAATGGCTGGATCAGTGTACACAATGGACTGAACAAGATGTTTATTGTGCAATTCCCAGGTAACATTGAACCGTTTAATGTGTTCTTTCTGAAAATAAAGCATACTCATTGAGAATAAGAACGACAGGGATTACAGGGAATATATATGCAGCGATTTTGTTAGAACTATAGGGCAACAACGTCAGCTTAAAGTCTAGAATATTCCGTACAACTTAACCAATTTTTAAAATTAGCTTTGGATTGAATGTTTTGTAAAGTTTAGGAATTTCATTAGATTTTTTAGATGTATAAATATTGATGAGATTTGTTGTACCCTACCTCTGTTTGTGCCCAAGGAAATACGTAATTTTGAAGGTGTGTACCATCTAGTAACTATTAATCTTCTCTGATAATTATAATAAACAAGACTAACATTTTGACTTTTAACAAAAAGATCTATAAGTTGAGTCTTGGAACCGAGATTAACTAAAACTATAACATTATATAAGTCGTTATTTACCAAATCGATGAGCCACTGAGATGTAAGTCGGGAGGCCAGACAAAGCTGTTGATATTCATCCAGCAGTAGAGAAATAAACTGTTTAGCCTCGGGTGGAGTTTTGTATCCACAATCGAGCTGCTTCAAAAGGCACACTTTCTTTTCTATTACAAACTCGCGAACTTGAGACTCCATCCGCAAGAACAGTTGATGTGGATCACGAGCACATAACCTAATGGATTATTACAAACACATTTTTTTAACAATATTCTAATATTATACAAGATGTTATCAATAATAAAATCTTCAGTGTACTTTAAAATGGAAAACAACTGTCATGGTATATATTTGATGAAACTTTTCTACCGGGATAAAAATTATTTTCTTCAGGATACTTAGCCTGGCACATTATGCATATTCACTATAATATATAACTAGAATTCTATTTAAGAAGCCATTAAGTTTCAGGCAATTGGTCTGCCTATTGACTCAATACTTACAACAGTTTGAGTAAGTCTGGTTGAAAATACTAACCGGTGCACTAATTGTTGTATCTCAGTTCCTCTATCATCTGTAAGACTTGGCTCCTCAGAACCATAAACTGTCCGAACATATGTTCTTAGATCTGCCCAGCACTTTTGTAAATCTTGCGTCTCTCGGTCATGTTCCTCTTCAATCTCCCTAAAAATTAACAAGTAGAGATAAAAAGATAAAGTTTGTTTAACGATACCACTGTAACACATTTATTATTAATGAGCGATTATTGAATGTCAAAAGTACAGTGATATTGACATATTGTCGTACAGGAAACCCACTGTTGCCACATAGGCTACTCTTCTTCAAATAACAGCAAGGGATCTTTTAGGTGCACTTTCTCAGACAAGTAGCACACAACATGGCTTTTGATGGACCAGCCGTGGATCTATGGTTGGCACGGGAAATAACCCAACAGGTCCACTGAGAAGAATCGATCCGTCGACCTATCGAACGATTTACCACTAAGCTATGCCCCGCTCCCAACGAGTAGAGTACCGGAACTATCATAATTTCCTGCATACTAACGCAGACGATTTTTTAAAACATTCATATTCGTCACCTAACATGTTTTAATGATATCGTATTCACCCCTCTATAAACAGGTTAAGTCCGTAGCTTCAGGAAGTGCTGAAATCAAGGCAAATATATCAATTTGATAATATTATATTATGCTAGACACAAAACAAATTATAAAATGTTTGTAACCAACTGAAAACAAAATCGTGTTAATGATTACATATCCTAGTGCATCCTGAATATAATTCATGTGAATGAAAAGCAAATATAAATATTGAGAGTGTGTGGGTGGGTTTACCTTCTTTCCATACACGCTTTACAGGTACACTGAGTTCCATTCTGATTCATGAAGCGTGAATTTCCCAAATCAGGCAGGAAGGAGAGATTTGCAGAATCAAGCTGTAGGTCAGGATCCTAAAAGATGTACAAAATTTTAAACATTGAACACAAACAAGACTTGCACAGATTTAACTGTCTCACTTATTGTGATTTAATTTAGACAAACGTGAGGTTGAGTGGATACATGAAAATCATTTGTGTGTACATATTATAAATGCACAAGCAAACAAATACATAAAAATGTTAAATACTTAATTATGTATAATATTTTACACTTTTATTTAACAGTAAAACATCAAATAATTAAATTAGCTACAATTTCCTCAGTATGACTCAACATTACAGTGCTCATTGTTTCATAGAACATTTGACTTGCGAATACCCCTTTCCACACAAAAATAACACTGAAGTTATGTATGGAACAAGCCAAACTTGGTTGGCCAATTTAGACAAAGATCATTTCATGTGATTTTAGTTGCAAGATCAACGAAGCTGGCTTGAAAACGTCAGTAAATATGAATTTGACAAATTAATGCTTGCATTATACAGTGTCATAATAGCGAACCCAGTTTCCTCAACAGCCATATTTAGAATGCTAAATTAAAAAAACTATATAGACAATGACACAAAGTCACTGAACCATGTAAGTCATTAGCATCATCAAAATGCATTGATATGGACATATATTATACATTTTGGATGACCACATTTGACCAAAAAGTGTTATTTTGAAAACTTGGACCATGAACAAAATTTGAAATTATATTTAATAAACAGTTAAAATTGTTGAGAATACTGAATCATTTCTCCACCGTGTTTAGATAAAAAATAAATATAATAATAGTAAGTGTTGTAACCCACCAAAAGAGATGGATCTATTCCAGACTTCGGTTCCAATTCACAGTCAGAACTTGCTTTTAAACATGAAGGACAAACATATAGTGGGAACTGAAAAATAATCATTCATCTTTTAGTTGTACAAAGCAAAACATACCAAAATATAAATATAATAGTGTTAATAATATTTTCAAATGTTATCAAAGTATGTTATATAAACAAGGGTAGCTCTAGCTTCCAAGATCACACCAGTTTCCAGGACCCATATTTAGATGCCTTTAATTCGAAAAGTTCACATAATAAAGAATAAGAACTTGGAGCCCGTTCAACTATATGGCTCTTATCATTTCAATACAAGACTACTCTGGAGAAAACCAGTATTAACTACTATTATATCGTAGAATATCATTTTTCAAACAACACGTTTTCAAACAGCAATTGCATCCATAATGCCTATTAACATTTCTTACAATGACTGACTTGTTCCCCCAGGATTAAATGTTATTAATCAAATATTGTGGACATTGTTGAGTGGATTAAATGCATATAAATAAAGGTTCCACGTATTTGGGTTCAGTTTCTTTTCTTTCAGTGTGGATAGATAAATTTCTTACGAGAAATTACAGATTACCTGTCTCGAGTGAAATTAATCTAGTCAGATGTGAGATTCAGTGAGGGACTGACCGTATAAATTTCATAAAGGACATATAGTCGATAATTGTGAGTGTCGCGTACTTTGTTTTTTCTCTCAAAATTCTCACTCCTGGCTTTATAAGCAGTTATAAGTGAGATTATATGAAGACTTACTTACCTGTGTATTAGAACCTGTCTCTGTGTTGATGTGTTTGTCATCCAGAGCTGCAAAAAGTACAAAAATCTTAATGAATATTTAAAGACATCATATTTAATTACTTTTAATTCCTTGAGTGGGAAGAAGAAAAGGAGAATTGATAAAATACCCGCCTTGTGTTCAATAGCGCGGGCGTTCTGCTTATGAGACAAAACATTTTGACACCGGTATTTGCATCTACATTGAATAAATGTGATGTGATAGTACACGATCAGTACCAGTCACATAGTTCCAGAGTGCTCGCGTTATTGAACGTACGGCTGGCGACTCCAGAAGGTCTGCATAGTGTTGCTTCAAAATGAATAAATAAATTCATAAGATGACTTGGAATCTCGATAGATTCATGTACACAATGTTTGAACTTATTGGCCTTTTTGTTGACAAAACAGCAAGGTAGAGAATTGTAATAAGGAATGACTCTTATTTCTTTTAGATTCATGGAGGTATGGAAAAAAAAAACATCCGCAAACTGTGTGAACTGGCGAACGTTCACACAAAAGTTTGCAGATGTT
>JAUTCZ010044965.1:0-12147 GCA_032273805.1 Melanodrymia brightae | reverse complement strand
GGTTAGAATGCCTGCTGGGGTAATAAATATACAGTGAAACCCCTCTAAACTGGACCCTCAGTAAACCGGAATTCCCTCTAAACAGAACATATTTCAAAGTCCCAAACAGCCTTATGTGCTGTATTCAAACCTCAGTAAACCGAACACCCCTCTAAACCGAACATTTTACTTCGTCCCAAGTGTGTTTGGTTTAGAGGGGTTTCACTGTACTTTCGTCTAAAATAATTTGTATCGTTCTAAATTATTGTAGGCAAAAGTCCAAGGACCATACTAAGCTAAAACAAATGCATTGGATATACATATATTGACATTGTAAGTAATGAAATGTAAATACCAGGTAAATAACAGGGGTGGACAAATACATGTACCATTGCAAGACTCCCAAATACAGGAACATTTTGACACTGTGCAACAATCATCATCAGTAATCTAACGGGGCCATAATATATAGGCAAGTAAGCTTTTAACATTTTTTTTTACATTTGACTGTAGGGCAGTATCCGTCTTAAAACTCGAGAGTGTCGCTTTAAATTTAAACAAACTATCTTTGTGGTTGTTTTTTCAGCTTCACAATTCGGTGCAGGATCTGAACTATGGTGTGCTACAGCAGCTGCACGAGAACCTGGCCTTCATGAAGGCCTGTAAGGGAAGTCGAGGCTGTACACTGGGACACGGACACAACAAAAGTTAGTCCAGTTAAAAACAGTTTACAACTCTTCGTTTTTCTCCCTCTGAAAACTGAGATCCTTTCAAAGATCGTTTGTGCTAAATATTAATATCAGTTTTCATTTAAAGTTTTATGATCAGATTTTAATAATTTATCATTTACGCGTACATCAGAGATAATGGGAGTTTAATAACAATATTGTTCGTCACATTGTGGAGATACGATTTTAACGTCGCGATTTGCAAGTGCACTTTCCCACAGACAGGATATCACACACCACAGCCTTTGATATAGATCACTGGTTGGAACGGGACATAACTCAACGGGTCCCCTGAGGAGGTTCGACCCATTGAACCGCAGGCGGATGCTTTACCGCTGAGCTACGATTCACTACTCGTATGCATACTTAATTTAATATTCTGATTTCAGAATCGTCTGATTCCGGGAGGAGAAAAGAAACCCGTAAGTTGGACATTAATGACGACAAAGACGTCCTAGAATCGGACGACGATGGTAGTCAAGGGCAACCAAAGACATAAGTAATGCGATCGCCGTTTGTCTGTAATACAATCGTGTTGCTGGGTCGACTGTATCTTCTTATTCGAGAAACGGCAAACAAAAGTGCTTCTCGGTCGATGGTGCTTTCAAAATTTACTTTTGTTGGAATGGGATAAAGGTAAACGAATAGAAAGTTTGTTTGTAATCAGTCAGTGGTGCGCCAGAAATCTGTGGCGACGTGCATGAACCTGATAACACACAATATCACATTTATTGAGATAGTAGCATCAATGAACATTGCACTTATAAATCTATGTACTGTCAAACCTCTTAAGCGGCCACCGAAGGGAGTAACAAAAAGTGGCCTCTTAAGACAGGTGGTTGCTTAATACAGGTTGTTATGCACTAAAATGGATGATTTGGGAGAAAATTATGGTGACCATTTAAGACAGGTGGCCGCTCAAGCAGGTTTGACTGTATATGTATTTTAATGCCATCTGCATTATAGAATGCAATGGGTGAGGTGAACCTTTAATGATCTGCCTTTGAATATGATGTATTTTTCAATATAAACTGTCCTGAAACACATTAAATTTTATACTATAGGTTTAAAATTACATTCATTTAACCTTTTTTCATCAGTTTTCACAAAATAGAACTTGAATACCTAGCACAAGATCACGGCTATTATATCAAAATGGGTGAAAAGTGATCAAGGATATCAGAGATAAAAGTTCACCTTAAAAATTAGAGCTTATTTGCCATTTTTAATTCAATTCTGACTTCAAGTGAAACATAAATTAAATATATAAATAAATAAATGAAAAAATAAAATCTAAATATACAATCTATTACAAAATAGCAGTATATTCGGATCAGCAAATTGTTGAACACAATATCACATGGAGTGCAAAGTGTTGCATGTTTTTCCATTTGTATACAATGTGTCAATACAGTAATGAAGCAAGACTGAAGAAGCATACCTAGAATGCAGTGATGTACAAAGAGAAGGAAGCAGATAATTTACTAACAATTAACTATTTTAGTATTTATTAGCATGTTAATTAAAAAATGTCTAACATTATATGGCCAATATACAAGCAGCCGTATCTATTTTATAAATAATTAGGTATAAATAACTATGCAAATATGAACATCCCAGGCTATATCTTGCTTGTAATATTTGTTTTTACGAATAAATCCGTTTTATTTTAAACTGTTTATCAGACATATTATTGTATTGTAAAAAGATCATGTTTCTTCAGTTCACGAATTCATTCAAGGCCAGTTCCCATTTAAAACATTTAACTGAAACCGATACTTCAACACGTAACTTTACCTGTACTGTTATTTTTCATTACAATTAGTACGCCATCAATAGTTGTGGGATAGTGCACATAGTGCTGCTAATTGTAAAAGCAGCCTTGGTGGTAGCACTATTTTTTTCTGAGACCATGTGTTTGACATCCAATAGCAGTGTATATTTAATCAATGTAATTCATTAGCCACTGTTGGTTACTTTTCAAAGATGCCATCATATGCTGTGATTTGACGTTTTGTCTCAAGACATTATGACATTATCAACAAGTACATGTTGAATGGATCCTCTTTGTCTCAAGACATTATGACATTAGGTTGAATGGATCCTGGTTATCTTGATTGTCACTATGCAGACCAATACTGGAGACAACCAAAGACGTTAACTACAAGACAAAGTTTTCTTCAGCAAAAACAAACTGCATGCTTTTGAAATGATATGGAAAAACATTTCACTTCACATAACTGATTTCATTTTGGTACAAATTCTTTATGTGGGGCCAACTTCTGCGATCAATCATTACTAAATATGACCTATTCTTTGGTGCCACATGGCAATTAAGTATTAGCAATGGTAAATAATTGCAAGAACGAACTTTAAAATATAAACACAAGTAATCCGTCTTGTTGCCATAAGAATGCTAAAAGTAAATACACTGTACACGCTAATAATATATTGTAATAAAAAGATATACTTTTTATACAGTATGATTTAGAACACATTTCAATTGTAACAATTATACAGTTAAAAGTTGTATAAAGTAGATTGAGAAACCAATGACTAAACATTTTTACTTAAAATTATGTAGTAAATAATATCTATTAAATTTTTAATTTTTTATTTCATTTTGAAAAAAAAAAAAAGAGGCAAAAATAGAAAATTGTAAAAAATAATCTAAATATGTTTCGACTTTTCTTTGGTTTAACATGTATATTGTAGCCAATTTTACTTTGACATTCCAATCATCTAATAAAGTACACCGTTACAGTAACGTCTAGATGACAGAGTGTAGCTTCCAATTATTAGCCTACATAAATAACAAAAGCTAAAACAAATATGAATGGAAAATATCAATCAATACCCTAAATAATTAATGATAAACTGGCAGATTTTTGTGTTATGTGTGGTTAACCTGGATTCTATTCGAGACATAGATACCATTCAAGACCTGGGTTCTATTATCTGTGACATTCTTGTATGACAAAACAGCCATCATGTACATTATTGGGCTATAACTGCAAACATGAACTGTACAGACAGTTGTGTAGTCAACACCCCCAACCCTCCGGTTTCTATTCAAGACCCCAGCTTCTATTTTTTTACATGAAACGTTCCATCAAGAAATAATCAAGACCCGGGTAGTGATCAAGTATTAGATTAATTGATCCGATGTAAGTACAGAATAAGCAGTGGTTCCAAGATCACATCATTACGTCCAGATACTGAGCATACTAAAAAATGAAATAAAAAAACAACCGATACTGAAATCTGCTCACAATTGTTCCTTGTTACTTAATGAATGCCTCGGCCAAACATTCACATTATGCTGTACAACACAATTAATATTATGACTCAAGCAGCAGATGTCGTGTAATCATGTTATATGTAAACAGAACATTACCTTGCAGTGTCCAGTATCCATGGCAATCACTTACCAGAGATTCAGCTTTAGTCAGTGACATCAATGATTGATAACAATACTTGCTAAACACATTTGTAATCCAGTCCCGTATACACTAACCAGTAACTTGATACAACTTAAAGCCGATAGTAAACTGTGTGGGTAAAGTTTGCACTATTAGGGAGTAAACATGTCTGAATTAATCAGACGTTCATGCACGTCTCACACCCAGTGTCATATTAAAATACGATTATGCAATTCAGCACGTTTGCTCAACGAAAGGTAGAATTTGTACAATTACATCTGTATCACATCTGGGATGTCTTTAACACAAACATCCAATAAAAATGTACTATTATAATTATATCGTTCAAACCAAAAAAATAATTTTAATAATTATTTTTTTAATATATATTTACCTCCTAACAATAGTTGTCATGTATGTTAAAGCAAAAATAAGCAAGAGATTATGATATCTACATGCTACATAGATAATCCAGTTCAAGTATTATTGTGAATCCATTATGTAAGACAAGATATACATACTGCATCGGATCAAATTTTACATCAAGAACTCACTAATGGGAAGTAAGGGACTGGATTGCAACTTCTTGTGTATCCAAATATTAGTTTTGCAATTTTTTAATTAAATAATCAATCCAGAACTTTTAAATAGTAAAGAAATCTAAAATTGTGTAAAAAGTTCAACTACATGTAGTAATAATAATTATTTTAAATAGTTATGACGGTGGGATGCAAAACAAATTATACAATAAAATTCTATTTTGCAAAATCTATTTTATGCAATCTGAACAAAAGTCATATTGTTTTATATAACCTAACTGCAAACAATAAATAATGCCACAAATATATTCACTACAAGTAAATGTTGTACTATATTGCAGTGAAGATGAAAGAAAAATCTATTCAAAACTGTCACCTGTTTAATTATGCTGGAATATATAGAGGATAATCCCCGAGTGTCTTGTGATATCATAATTTATCAGTACAAACTGATAAAAGTATAAAATCCAAGGCTTGCCAAGGATATTTATACTTTTATCAATGAGTACGGATCATTTATGATATTGCAAGATATGAGGGGCATATTATTTTTATCATTCATTATTATTGTCCAATTGCGATAATTATTAACAGAAATTAAATGAAAATGAACATTTGCAATGCTCGACTCAAAGGCACGTCATAGCAGTTGAGACAATGTTATGACAAATTATAATGCCAGTGATATCTCCCACAAAAGCCTCTAAATATTACTATATGAACAGTGACATAATCAAAAAACATTATATCTCAACATATTCTTGTTACTTATAAGCCAAATGAATGAGAAGCCACATACTAAGGTCAGTTCGTTTTGCTAAAACAGTTGAAAGATGTAACAGCTAAAAGTTCGGGGCACCATAACAAAAGAGAATCCAACCAACAAGGACTACAACAACACATGGATATCAAACATGAAAAATGTAAAAAAAGAAATGCCTGGAAATAGCAATGAATGTCAGAAAAATGTATTAAGGGTATGAATGCTATACTCGTTCCCGTGAGAAACGCGATACATTATAACTCACATTTGCTCGTGTTGTATGATCGAAAACTCTCGTAATGTATCAGGTTCCTCAAGGGAACTTGGTTAGTATATATTATTTCCCACCTATCTCTTTTCGAATATTGTTAGGATTGAAAAAAACATTGACGTTTAAGCAGTCTCTTACCGCAACATCAACTCTAGATAAGTCGTGCAATTCACAACAAACCATGCTCTAAATCATTTTCTCTATCAGTGTGCATATAGTTTTGATACACATCAATTGTACCAGGGGCCGGTTTAATGAGCGTTGCTTAAGGCAACGATAGCGTAACGTCCAAACGATTGCGCTGCCACATGTGTGTATCGATAAAAGTTATAACCACGAGGTTTTGCGGGCACGATACTTAAATTGACCACTGTGACCGCTTCATTGTCCTCAAATATTGTCATTGACGCAATCATAGTGTAATGTCATGGCTAAGGCTTTCGCAAGTGACGTTATACCCCTCCATTAAACCAGCCCCAGGTCTTTCTGTCATAACAAAGCCAGGTCTACAACATACAATGATCACCACGGTTTTCAATAGAGTGGCTCAAGTCAGATAATGTGTTAGAAAGGAAGTACATTAAAAAGTCATTTCTATTTTATACGATTCTATGAACAGCATGTTAACAGATACAATGTACTACCATGCTAATAATGTTTACCTATGTACATTAATGTTCAACTTTATTTTCAATCATGTACATTAATGTTCAAATTTATTTTCAATCATGTACATTAATGTTCTACTTTATTTTCAATCATGTACATTAATGTTCAACTTTATTTTTGATAATATTAGTGTAAAAAGTGGTCCTAGTATTGCATTGTCCAAGTATCAATGCAATTAATTACTTTTCATAATAGAACCTATGATGCAAATTTTCAATCTTATTTAGTGGTATGGAAATAGCCGATCAAAAGAGATTAAGAGATTTCAGAACAACTAGACCAAATTAGTATTTATGATTCGTGAATTGGCTGCAGTCTTCCCGGTATAAACAGGCCGACACATTTGATCATAAGAGTTTGTTACAATGTCTTGTCCTCAAGAAAGAACAGTAACCATTTGTGTGCTTCCAGTTAAAAATACATTTGTTATAATTGACTTGTCATTTGGTAATGATGAGTATATATTAGACTGGTATCACCTGCTCGACCATCCAACCATGTGCAACATCTCGCGGTCGAACTCCGATCACTGTGATATAATGCAAACTATAAAGGAAATGTTTTATACAAACTCAGATCAGGATCTTGATAGCTTAATTGGTGGTTTGCTTTTTTTAAATCGTGACAATTACTTTACACACTATATTTTTTGTACCAGGACAGTTCCAATAATTAAACAAAATGTGATTCTGGGGTCAAATACACCCCTGTATTACACAGATAACAAGAACGTTATTTAAACACCATGACAAGCTCATTATCACATGTATAGACATGTTTGCGACCAGTTAAACCAATTTATTAATTACATCTAGCTTGCTATTTCATAGAAATTTCCATACAAATAAAATTATAGAAATGCAAATTATTGTTTTGTATCATTATTGAAATCTGATTTACAAGACTACCTGCATCTAATTAAGGGCATTGGGGTGGTGTGATGTTCAAACCATGTATTATGGGGCATTCCAAGTCAGTTTTGTTTACTGAATTACCCCAGCCAGTATGGGCGGAAACCAAATTATGTACCAATAGTCCTAATGCTAGTTTGATTGAAAATCCCACTAAAATTATGCAACTGCATTAATAAATAATCACACCAAGACAAACACCTAGACACATATACACACACCTCTACATTTACAGATACAAAGATGCACACACACACACACACACACACACACGCACAAACATAACATCGATTAAAGAAGATGTCTTGTTTTACCCCATATTTCAACATTAGACTAATCCAATCTTTTAATCGTGGAAAGTTTAAAGTGGTCAAGAGGTGAAACAAACAAACAATAACTTGTGTGGTCAAGCCCTTTTGGTGCCCTGAGAATAAAATAATTATTCTATATTAATTTTCTAACTAAAAATTATTACTTTTATAAAAAATCCCAACCCTAAACATTTCTACTACTGTCTCACAGATGAAGCTCTAGCTATCATTAATAAACACATGTATGTATGTATGTATGTATATATATATATGTATGTAATAAAATACAAGAAGATTAATAAATTAAACTAGCATCTTCTAACAACAAACAACAACTAAGACATCCAATATGAACAATGGGCTAGCCTCAGAATGGAAACAACCCAAAGCGAAAACAACCAACATTGGTTTGAAACTAAAGCCCAATTAGTGTACATAACACTTGGCTAGTGGAATTGAGTCTTCATCTACGTAAATAAAACTAAAATAGCTGTAGCTGTAGACGACGCTGCCGGCTGCCAACAAGCTGAGAGAGGAGGAATAGTACACCACACATCGCTTGGCCTTCTCCCAAATCGACTGGCACATCGGGAAAGAAAACACAAAATCCTGCTGTATCTAACATGAAAGACGATAACATATCAGAATCAGGGCTGAGAGACCACCAAGCTGTCATGGAAAACACATATATGAGTCATCCCAATTCGGGGGTTTGTGGTTGTTTGTTTTTAAACGTCGACCACCATCTTCTTGTGAACATCCATACTACCAACAACCTAAGAGTGCAAACAAAAAGAAAGTCTTCATTAACATTTTAAGCTCAACAATTAAAAGAGTTTTCTTAATAATTACATGTATTAATATAAAATACTAAAACATCTGAATTTATTCATCGATTTCAACAATAATTATATATTAAATGGTTTCAACAAACTTTTTACGGTTTTATATTTCATTCAGGGTTCGCATTGTCATTCACCAATTACAAATTTTAATGAAAACTGTCGAACAACTTGATGAAAAACTTCCATCCAGATTTTTAAAGTAAACATTTTGTCAGGTGCTCTGCAGTGCTGTTAGACTGACCGCACTTTGCAAGTCCACGTGATCAGTCAACTATTGTCAGTTGCTCATTGTAAACCGAGAACATTCGATCAAACAGTTATTAATATGAAATATGGTTGATAATAAATATTCTATTACAAGCTAAACGTGTTTTATTTATTAATAATTATATGTATAGCTTTCCTTAGCATCAGAGAACAGTTATTAAACCTAGGTAACAAAGCTCAGTTGATTTCTACAAAGGGGTGCGTGGTTCAATAATTCATGTTGGGATCAACTGTATAAATAAATAATTTTTAGTCAAAACTTTTAATATAGTATACAGTCTTTATTTCAAATATTCATGTACACAGTTGGCATATTATTATACACCCCTACATCCCTTAAAAATAAGTTAAAAAACTAATAGAGTGAGACAGTTGACTGTATTTTGAAAGTAATAACATATAACACTGGTCAAGTCAGGTCAAGACTTTGTTTACGACTCCATCTGCTTGCAGTTCAGGCATGACTCCCCATATGTATGGTCCGCCATCAAAGGCCTGGACTCAATGTCAATCTATACCCAGGGCGGGACATAACTCATGTTTTTTATTGTTTATATTTTATTGGTTAGCTGCAATATTACCAGTTCAAAATCCTTTTTTGTCGAAAATGGTTTGGCTAATTAAATTTCTATTTGGTAAACATTTTCAAAACAGATTAGTTATATTGCTAATTTTTCGTTGGTCCAGCTCAAACCCCGAAATATCCTCATTGAATATGTGCAAATCTTTTACCTAATTAATACAGATTAATACAATTGTCACTAATATAATTTTTCACCTGCCTGTGATATACAACCAGACGTCTGATATTGGTATAACCGTAGTACAGTGGGTAAGACAATCATTCAGTAACAAATGAAAGTAGTAGAATATTAAAAAACACAAAATAAGTCATTTATAGTAAAATTACACCGATTACGGCATGTAAAGATTTTTTTAAAGTACTGCGATAGGGACGCCTATTCTGTTCTATTTTTCAAAGCATACACCCTATCTGGGCTGGAATGGTAATGCGTTAGGCACGGTAACAAATAAGGAAGGAAATAAAATTTCAGAGAACTTACAGCACAGAATTCTTCGAATGATATCTTGCCATCGCCGTCTGTGTCAGCATGGATAATTGTCTTGTCGACTATCTGCTGCAGCTGGGTATCTTTAAGATTGTTGCCCACCATCATCTTGAGCACCTGAAACAACTCCCCATTGGAAATGTAGCCGTCCTTATCGATGTCGTAAATCTTGAATGCAACTGCAAGTGTTAAGAATGCATGATAAACAAAGATGATAGGACAGCATCGTAATTTACTGTAAAATGGGTATTATTCGCGTGTCGTCATGTTTTTTGCATTTGCAATTTAATTACAAAAATTACAACCTCACGAATAATTACTTGTATTGGTTTACGTTGTAATGATATACACTGAAAAATACCACAATTAACATATCGTGAGTTGATAGTGTTTTCCAAGTCGCGAAAATTTACAGCCGCAAATCTATTACCCATTTTACAATATTTTAACTTCCACAAATAGAAAAGGTATTAATTTGTAAAAATAGATCATGGTGAGAGTTTAAAAGGTAGAGTTGAGAATACGTAATGTATTGATTGCAAATTCTTCAGGTCGAGCTCTGAGTGGCCTATCACAGGCCATGGAACATTCGATGTGTAGCTGACTGGTGATGTGCCTTTTAATTAACAACTATTTACGATTGATTTCCTATTGTAGAAGACTTCAGAGACTTATCAAGGTCCTTAACATACTTAATTAGCAGCTCTCTATTCTCCATGAACCAACTCTAATAACTCGTTATAATATAATGTTATCACATATCAATATAGGACTTTATGTTTGGAGTTAAACTATTTTTATTTGTCACAAACTGCATTGACACTACCAAGTGGTGAAATAAAATGATTTCTAAGTGCTGTAAGTCTATATTTGATAACACAAGTGAACAGCCAAACATGTTGGCATTTAATTTTGTGTCAGTATGTATTTACCACTAATTTATGAGTCATCAATAAGAATTAACAGGTCGATCAGATGAAAGATAAAAGTCTTAACAATGTTTGTCTAACTATATCAATTTCATTAAATCACATTATGTGTAGATATCGTATGTCACTCTGATCTAATATCTCTACACGCTTGATATTACAGTTATACCAACAACACAGGAGCTTATCTCTACATGTTTGATATCAAACAGACAACACAAGAGCTTGTATCAACAACACAAGAGCTTGTCTCTACATGTTGATATCAAACATACAACACAAGAGCTTATCTCTACATGTTGATATCAAACAGACAACACAAGAGCTTGTCTCTACATGTTGATATCAAACATACAACACAAGAGCTTGTATCAACAACACAAGAGCTTGTCTCTACATGTTGATATCAAACAGACAACACAGGGGCTTATCTCTACATGTTGATATCAAACAGACAACACAGGAGCTTGTCTCTACATGTTGACATCAAGCAAACACAAGAGCTTGTCTCTACACGTTTGATATCAAACCAACACAGATCTACACGTTTGATATCAAACCAACAACACAGCTCTACACGTTTGATATCAAACCAGTAACACAGCTCTACACATTTGATATCAAACCAACAACACAGCTCTACACGTTTGATATCAAACCAACACAGCTCTACACGTTTGATATCAAACCAATAACTCAGCTCTACACGTTTGATATCAAACCAATAACACAGCTCTACATGTTTGATATCAAACCAACAACACTAGCTTGTTTCTACGTTTTATCAAGCCAACAACACAGGAACTTAGCTACATGATTGCTATAAAACCAACAACACAGCAGCCTATTTCTAAATGTTGATATCTAACAGACAACACAGGAGCTTGTGTCTACATGGTTGATATCAAACCAAAAAACATAGCTTTCCTGGCGTGTACCAATAACTTTACTTCAATGTCAACAACATGGCCTGAGTTCGCTTGTAGCAGACTTGCTAAAAATATTTATGCTAGACATAAACAATCTATTTAAGCAGACTTGCTAACAAAAGTGGGTCAAAGGAAACATTTTAATTCAGAACACAAATATAAATTACGTCTGTTGCTCCTTGGATCTCTTTACAATTGTTCATATACTAGCCATATTAGATATCTTATTTTGAAGTCTTGAAAAAGTAATGAATGAATGAATGAATGAAAGGATGGATGAATGAATGAATGAAAGGATGGATGAATGAATGAATGAATGAATGAATGAATGAATGAATGAACAGGGGGGCAGAAAGTACTCGCCCGCTCGCCAAATGAGAGTAAAAATTCTTACGGACGAGTTAAAAAATGCAACTACCCGTCCGATGGGCGAGAAATATTTTTGGGGCTATTACAATAAAACTTAATGTTGACATGATTTGTTTTCAATGGATGATCATTTGAGGTGAAGTGT
>JAUTCZ010044954.1:0-12150 GCA_032273805.1 Melanodrymia brightae | reverse complement strand
TTATGTCTAGGGGTTGTTTTTTTCTCAGAACTGAAGTCACAATCTTAGAGACTTAAGTTTTTTCTTAGACTTAAGTCATATTTCTGACTTAAGTCGCTTGATAAATACCGCCCCTGAACTTCATAATCTCGAATATTATGGATATCTCGAGGTCTGTATGTCTCAATAAATTAACAATCTTCAGAAGTGTCAAATGTTATTCCGAATTACCTCTATTTCAACGTTTTCATTGAACATTCTGTTCCTTCAATAGCCACTTTTGGTGAGCACCACTGAAGCAGTCTATTTTACTTTCCGGATTATTACAAACATCGTGAGCACTTAAGTACAAAATTGCACTACTCTCTGCATTGTACAATTAAGTTTAATATATTTACGTATCTATAGCTATCTCCTGTATATATATTCATAATACAATTTAAGAAAAATAACTTTAAAACATTATGTATGCGTTGCTTCCTATACAAAGACACTGCTTCTTCAAATACTAGTATTTGTTTGTAAATTGTTATAGTTGTTCTCTGGATTAATGTGATATGCATTCATATGTAATTTGATATCATGCCGCTGTGAGCTACGTAGCTTCCATCATTGTATGAACACATGAGGTCATCACTGTCTGATTGGGCTGACCATTGCATCATCACATACGCCATAATTACATTAGTTATTTAAATTTCACCAAGGTATTAACATTTATGTTTTGTTACACTAAAAGTTGTTTAATTAAAGTGTATTACTTACTTTTTTGTCGTTTTATTTTCAATTGTACATTCTTTTGTTTCAAATGTGAGCTGAAAGTGATATATTTGTATCATTTTCAGGCAAAAGCAATGTCATCGACATAAATTGCTAATAAGTCGTTAGTTGATAGGTATTTAAAATATAACTTCATATACTGTTTGTTGGGACACACAAACGGACCAACTAACCACTATTTAGTCACATCTGAATGCTTCAAGAATGGATCCAGACTTCCACATTAATGGGAGAAAATAACACATTGGATTTTTTTAAAGGCCATACATGACAAAAAGGGCATTAAAAGATAAAAAAAAAAATCTTTTCAGGTTTAATTTCTGTATAATTTCCGTGTTGAAAGTTTGACGTTCGTAATAATTTTACAGATGTGTATGTTGGCATCGGGGTATCGTTTTTAACTCGACGACTGACAAATGTGCATACATTGACACTACATCCGCCCACTTAGTTGTGAAGACTTGAACATGGCGTCCTCAAAAATGATATGGCTAGATGTTGCTAGTACAGTCGATTTCCACACTTTATAATGGATATTTTGTATCCACATGTCCAATTCATATGTATTAGAATATTCCTCGTGGCGTCTTTCTCTAAACTATCTTCTTTCTTCACTGCAGAACTTACGCATGGACATTGGAAGATATCATAGAGGAATGAACAGTACCATTTCCAAGTACAGGCCCCATCGCTCCCAACAGTCCTTGCCGATTGGGAGAAAGATTCACGAATGCATGTTCTGCGATTACACAACTCCTAGGAAGTCTGACAGCTTGAGACACGAGAGAACACACACAGGGAATTACCTCCAGTGTCATCTTTGTCCTCGTTCATTTTCCGATAAAAGTCACCTGATATATCACCTGCGGGGACACGCTGGTCTGTTAAAGTGTGACAAGTGTGGCAAAGATTACAAATCTATCTGCGGACTGTCATATCACAAAAAGAATTGCAACAAATAAAAAGAAAACCTATTTTGGGTTCGCTGAAGTATTAAAAATAGTATTAGGTTCATGTACATGACTGTATAATAATTATAGGAGACTGTGACATAGGAAACCCTTGAAATGTCTGCAACATCTCCGACACAAACACTGCATGTATTGTCTCTAGAATTGTCAACTCAAACACTTCAATTAATTGTGTATTTAAGAGATACTACGACAGGGTGAACTATTAACAGGGGCGTATCGTGGTCGGGACTTAGAGAGTTCTGATTGAAACCTAGCGGACCCTAGTGTGGTGGGATTCTAATATGAACCTAGCAGAACCATTTGTGTATATTTTCCCATTATAGATCAATATTGTACTGTAAAAATGTTTTATGAGGAGCGGACGTTTTGCCTTCATATTTCATGTGTATAATACATGTTTTACATGGATAAAAATAGAAACGTTTTTGTTGCTTTTATTGTCATAAGTTTAAGTGGAACCAGTGTTTTCCCTAACTCCTAATGCCATGTGCCAGACTAAAAATCAGTGTTCTGGGCCTAATAGTAAGCAAGTTATTGTCATTTATATAATTTGGAGACCATCTTGGCGGCCATCTTGAAGTTATCAAATTCCTCAAGGGTGCCAGAGTGGCACCCTTTGGATTAATAATCCAATGGGTGCCACTCTGGACCACTCAGAGTCAAAATCCACTGAAAACAACTATGCACCATAAAATGCTTGGTTCAAGCCTATTTCCAGCAGACTCAAAGGCAAATGCGTAACAGAGCCTATACATTCACGTCGTTGGAGTGGGACGCAGCTCAGTGCAAGAGCGTTTGACTGATGTTCTAAAGGGTGGAGGGTTGAGCCTCCTAAGTGGGCCAAACCCTTTGGCACAATTCCCATCCCAACCAGTGATCCACAATTAATATATCAAAGGCCGTGGTGTGTGCTATCCTGTCTGTGGTAAAGTGCACATAACAGACCCATTAGTGCTATTCGGCGTCGGCGAACGGAAAGAAGAAGAAGTGCTATTCGGTAAGAGTAGCCCAAGTGGCGTCAGCAGGTTTCTTCTTAGATCATGTGTCTACATCACAGTGTGATTGACATCCAATAGTCGCTTTAACATTAACATTCACGTCAGTAACCATGAATATTCACATATGTCATCACCCCTAATTTTGCATCCAATACAGGCCCCTAGAGATAGTAGAGTATGTACATGTAGTTATAAGTTGTAGAATTACCACGAGGTAAATAGATGTGTGTATGTATCCTGAACAGGCAAAGCTTGTGATACAAGACCATATAGAATGTAATTGGTGTACACACGTCCATTTACATACCCCATTACTTTTTGTGAACAGTTCGTTGTGTTATGTACTGTACATACAGGACTTTACATTAATAGTTTTGTATTTGGTCTTAACAAATACAATTAGCTTCAATGACAGACATAAAAAAAAACATAATTACTTTGAAAACACAAATTGCGATTCTTACTAAATCCCATTTGTGCTGACAAATTTATAATCTATTTCTTCCAGAATATATATGGAGATCCGACAAATGACCAAGGAGGATCCAAACACATTACAGTCTCTAAATACCATATTACTCGCTGGAAGAAGTCTTTGCCAGATGGGAAGAAGGTTTACCAATGCAAGTCGTGTCACTACCAGACTTGTAAAAAGGCAGTACTCCTGAGACATGAAAGAACACACACAGGAGATTACTTCCAGTGTCAACTCTGTGCTTGTCATTTCTCAGACAGGAGTCACCTGATGTATCATCTGAAAGGTCACGCTGGTCTGTTAAAGTGTGATAACTGCGGCAAAGATTACAAATCTATTCGGGGATTGTCATATCACAGAAAGAATTGCAAGAAACCATAATATAGAATGTATAATCCTGTGCGATACAGTGGTCAGTGCAGGTGTGACATCAAAAAAGTTGTTTGCTCTAGAAATATCCTTTCAAGAAAACGCGAACTTGTGTGCATTGTCAACTCATGCTGTGTTAAGGGTTTTGTCGTTTAGATTGTATATTCAAAAGAAAGAACTATTGTTAATAGTGTTCTTAGACTAGTTCAATCATGTATCATCACTTACGGCAATGGAAGTTTGGAGGCACAGACCTTGACCGTTAACCCTGAATTAGACTGCATCTCTTTTAAACACGCATAATACTGAAGTGGGGACTGACCGTTATAAAGAACAAATGACTAGTTTTGGCCAGCATTGCACCAAACAAAATTTAGTTTTTCACGTACGCGATACACGATGAAAACTGTATTAGTAAATGTGTTCTTTCTTCACTGCAGACAATTCACGTGGATGTCATGAAATGTCAGGAAGGATCGGACGTCAATAAAATTTCTCAGCGTGGAACTGGTCATAAACGAAGAGCATTGGCTGACCGAAAGGTTTACAGATGCAAGCTGTGTGATTATCAAACTTCAAGAAGGGATAATGCACGGAGGCACGAGAGAATACACACTGGGAATTACTTCGAATGCAACCTGTGTCCTTGTCATTTCTCAGATAGGATCCATTTGGGCTACCATCTGAAAGGTCATGCTGGTCTGCTAAAGTGTAACAAGTGTGGCAAAAATTACAGATCTATTCGTGGACTTATTTATCACAAAAAAACTTGCAAGCAATAGTGAACATGCTGTGTGCCAGACTGTTATATCAATGATAATGGATTACCCCACATTCAAACTGGCAATGTAACCACATATCTAAAACATTACACAACAGCTTTAAATACCTTGCATTCTCCACCGTAAAACTTGCGTATCGCGCCCAGCAGTTCTTGCTGAATCTGAGACCGATATTACAGAAACCTAAGCTATCAGACAACTCGAGACACAAATCTGGGGAACGAACACAGTTCCCTGGTTCCTGCTAGGCAAAAAATAATTAAAATGCTGAGAACAACACTGCTATACCACTGGATAACAAATTTGTCTAATTGTTAACGCAGTCACAATTTGCACGAATCTATTAATATTACTTTCATGGCCTGAACATATTTATTTCAGCATCACATTTGCTGCTACTTTTTAATATTCTGAAAATGAGCAAGTAAAGATTTGTAATCCACAGTGCTCAAAAACTTTCTTATCATATATGCCCTTACCTTATATTATCCATTATGATTTACATTTTTAAAACGGCAATCTGTGATCTTACCATTACAATGAATTTGTTACATGTTACGTACTACACCTAATTCATTTCTTTCAAATAACTTTCATCGATTCAAACTAGTAAACTATATTCTTTCTTCACTGCAGACAATTCACGTGAATGTCACGAACTGTCACGAAGGATCGGTTCGTAGAATTTCTCAACGTAGAACTAGTCATAAGCCAAGAGCCGTGGCTGAGGGAAAGGTTTACCGATGCAAGCTGTGTGATTATCAAACTCCAAGGAGGGCTGACGGTTTAAGGCATGAGAGAATACACACTGGAAATTACTTCCAATGCCACCTGTGTCCTTGTCATTTTTCAGACAGGATCCACCTGGTCTACCATCTGAAAGGTCACGATGGTCTGCTAAAGTGTAACAAGTGTGGCAAAGATTACAGATCTATTCGTGGACTGATTTATCACAAGAAAACGTGCAAGCAATAGTGAACATGCTGTGTGGCGTGAACATGCTGTGTGGCGTGAACATGCTGTGTGGCGTGCGTGTGCGTGTGTGTCGTCAATGGATTAAGTAGAAGAACGATCTACAAAATGGAAGTTCTGCAATTTAAAAAACCTGTTATATCTGACGGCTGTAGACCATAGGAACTTGTCTTCACGTCCATCTGATACATCATTAATTAGCAGGCAAATCTTACCTGATCCATCACCTGTTGGGGCTCACTCATCTGTTAAATAGTGATAATATAAGTGCAACAATTACAATTCTATTTGTTGACTAATGTAGCACAATAAAGGTTGATACCAGAGTGCTGTACCAGTGGATAACAGATTTTAATAATGCTTAACAAACTCACAAGCTGCAAAAAACTATAAACACGCTGTTGATCGAAACCATTGTGCCCTTTAGTAAATAAAAGTTAAAATTTTATTGTGGGTGTTTTCAAAAATCGATATTGAAGACCTATTCAATGAAACAACCAACAGCTAGATGTTGTCGTTACTATAGGGCACGATAGTTTCAACGCTAGCTATTTGCCCAGAGAACCGATAATTTCATTCCTGCCATAGTCGTATGGGATGGAACTTTACTGGGGTGTCTGAAGGAATATTGTAAGAAATTTTCCCTAAATATATTGTTTTTTGCACTAGAAAAAAAAGGGTCCGTTTTTGCCATAAACAATTAAACGATATTACTGTTCGTTACAGTTAAAAATGTCATATATAAAACCGTATATAATCCCTTATGATTTATACAAATTATATGTTTAAACTGAGTTAACGTGAACCAAGGTTTAACTTTGTTAAACACAATCATGTTACCATTTGAGTGAATTTGTTATATATACCATGCACTTTACTCTATTTCTTTCAAATAAAATACACGATTTAAAGACGTAATCTGTGTTCTTTCTTTGCTGCAAAAAGAATGACCTTTTCTGGTTTGAAAGAAAGCTTTCAAATGCGACCTATGTGATTATCGAGCTCACAAAAAGACATGGATTAAGACGAGAGACAACCCACACAGGGTAATACAATGTACGTCCAACATCACCTTTGTCCTTATCATTTCTCTGTTAAAATCAATTTTGTCTACTACATGCATTTGAAAGTTCATGCTGGTCTAGTACAAAGTGGCAAGGAGTATACATTTATTTGTAGACAATCGCATTACAGAACATCTTGCAGGAAGCAGTGACTTGTGTGCATCCCGCAGTTGTAGGCCTTAATTCGTGAAAACAAATTAAACTTAGTCAGACATTTACGTTTGTGTTTGTTATAGTGTCCATCGCCTGCCGATGTGTTGTCAACATAAAAACGAGCAACCATGTGACAGTGATGCTGTACTATGAATCTCTTCACTTTTACTAGTAATACATTATATACACAGTATAAAACAAAGCCAATGTGTTACAAGCAGAGCTCTACGAGTTAATACTTATCAATAGTTACATACCTTAGCTGGATTACTAGTTTGGGCCCTTTATTGTTTTTTAAATGCTCTACATCAATTTCATTTAAAGCACATTTGCGATATAATTTGTAAACTGTATTTTTTCTTCACTGCAGAATATGCACGTGGCTGTCATGAACTATCAAGAACAATCAAAATTGACGGACGATTCTCAATGGCATCCTGGCTATAAAGAAATATTCTTGCCAAATGGAATGAAGGTGTTCAAATGCGCGTTATGCGATTACAAAAGTCACAAAAAGACCAATATTGCCAAACATGAGGTGATCCATACAGGAAATTACCTCCAGTGCCATCTCTGTTCATGTCGTTTCTCAGAGAAGAGTCATTTGATGTACCATCTTAAAGGTCACGCTGGTTTGTTAAAGTGTCTGAACTGCGGAAAGTGTTACAGATCTATTCGTGGACTGAACTATCACAAAAAACTTAAACTTTGCCAGAAACAACAAACATACTGTTAAACATAGAAGTTATAATGGATTCAGAATTTTCTGGGATTCAACGTGCAACATGTTCCACTTTGAAAACGTTTATTCGTAGTTCTGTTATTTACTTATGAATTCGATTGCATCAGTGAACTGGTCATGTAACATACAAGTTTGTTTAGAAATAGCAAGAGTGGCTCCATAGGGAGAACTACGGGACCAGCACTCCTAAAATGATTGAAGCGCACTTTTTTATTTTGTAAACCATGTTTTAACTTTTACCAGTAAAAGAAATTGGCTATATTCCGATGACTGTTTTCCAGTGTTGTCCTTTTAATCAGTGTTTACTAGCGCATGTTCCCTTTTCTATTCAGCTTTGTTCTCTTTAAACAAACACACTTTATCTTTCTAAATATTTCCCGGATCCGATCCTAAGTAAACTGTTCTTTCTTTACTGCACAACTGTAGTAGCCTATGTGGCTGCAGCGGGTTTTCCCTGTGGTCAAGTATTGATAAAACCGTGAGTTTGAATTTCAATAACCACTTGTTAATAATCAACGTGTTCCAGTGATGTCGTGGAACAAACACAACTTTCTAAATATTTCCTGAATCCGCTCCCGAGTATTGAATTAACTGGTGTTTATGAACTTAATCACGCCTCATCTATAATATTTCAAAATTCCTATAAAATAAAAACTAGTAAACTGTTCTTTCTTTACTGCAGAACCAGGACATAATGAACTACGACTGGCGATCAAACACTACTCGTGATTTACAATGGCGACCGGGGCGTAAGCATAGACCGTTGCCAGACGGCACGAAGGTGTTCACATGCAAGCTATGTGACTACCAAACTCCCAGAAAGTCAGATATTTTGAAGCACGACATAACGCACACGGGGAATTACTTCCAATGTCATATCTGTCCTCGTCATTTCTCTGACAGGAGTAATCTGATGTATCATCTGAAAGGACATGCTGGTCTGTTAAAGTGTCACAACTGCGGCAAGGATTACAAGTCCATTCGTGGATTGATATACCACAAAAAGGCCTGCAAGAGACCATGACTGTTGTGTAGCCCTACTATTGACCATGCGGAGTCAGTTTTCATTTGACATAAAATGTTCATTTATGTTACGTTATAGAAGACTATTTAACTTCACGGAAACAAGGCTGTTTTCTTCTTGTATTATACATCAACATCATTTTGTTGTTTTCAGCGGGTCAATATTCACAAATGTCACTGTATTTTTGCGAAATAAACTTTAATTACAGTCGTAATTACTGTTGATGTTTTGCACAAAATCTGCAACATTTTACACATTTTAATATATTCACTCTGCTAGGTTATAATATGGATTAGTATGTTTCTATTCAGTATACGGTTTCTTAAGTTCCTGACAACTGCGACCTCTTGTGGAAAAGCTACGACAGATATCAATCCGTTCTTGTGTGTAGTATATGGATGTGTACTAGTACAATAAAATCAACTAAAACCGAATGGTCAGAAATTATTTTAGTAATTGAAAAGTGTCTGTAGGTTGTGTTTTATTTTGTAGAGTTTATTTTCTGTTTGATTTGCATGTATTTTGAAATACATAAACTATTTCGAGGAACCACCAGCCAGAGGGTACGACGGGTACTCACTATTGCTATTTAAAAAAACCTATTATTTGGTTCCACCTATTGTCAATCAAATTTAACTTCTCTGGAATAAATATCAACTGTGAAACAGTATAATTTATATTTTTTAAAACATGATCCTTATATTAAAGTCTACATGTGTATGCCTTGTTTGTTTTGCCTTTTATTGGTATATATCTCTAGTATAGGGAATAGGAAGTATCTCGGCGCAAGAGCGTGCACCTGAGGTTCGATGAGTCGAAGGTTCGATTCTCCTTGGTGAACCATTAGGTTATATCCCATTAAAATCAGTGATCCAAGACTGGTTCATCAAGGCGATGGTGTGTGCTATCCTGTCTTTCAGGAAGTGCACATAAACGATTCATCGATGATATTCGGTAAGAGTACCCTATGTGGCGGCAGTGTCCAAGTGTCGATATAACCGTGCGTTGGACATCCAATAACCACTGATTAATTATGAATGTGTTACAGTTGTGTCAGTAAACAAACAAACTTTATCTTGTAGATCTCTAGTGTAGTTAGTATTAACCCGACTTGCATTAATCATAGTGTTATAGGTGTTTTCTACTTACTGAATTTCTCGTTTTATGGATCAGGCTATTTGTGTCGTTCCATAATATTTCATAATTATTGAAACTATATGTTTACGATATTACCGGACTTGCATACATTCTAAACCGGGTTTCCTTTTCTGCTGTTCTCATGCACATATATTTTGGTTTTCTTAACATTATGGAACTTTTAGAGTTGTTATCACCACTGTTTTAACAGTACATGACATCAAGATTTCGACTACATATCCTTTGGACCCTACCGAACCATCATTTCAACAGCAATATAATTAAACCAGAGAAGGGATGGCTAGCCACCCAATTCATCCATGCCTCCTAAATCCACCTCGGCTTGTTCATGGAAAAGATATGTTTTGTGTTAAAACGGTTTCATGGACTTGTTCGGTGTCAGGTAACTTTAATAATTCATTGCTAACATTAAATAATATACACGGACAGAAACAAGACTTGTCTGTATAATAAAGAATCAAAGACTCGTCGATGTTTACAAACTAGTCTGGGAATCTATTCTAGGGTCCATTGAAAAATATGTCATTGTATCACTTTTAAATGACCAACAAAATATATTGCATGTTGTGGGTGCATTATGCGTTGAAAGCATCATTATGGAAATTGAGTCCCTTTTTTCCATTCAGAGATCTATGAGCTTTTAAATAACACTAATTATCATATGAATTGCTTACCCGATTTACTTGAGGATAAAAAAAAAACAATGCTTATATGTTTTTGTTTACGACTGTACAATTAGAAAATCGCAGACTTTAGAGGTACATACCAATTCAGTTTTGTTTTTATTTCATGCAGACATCCACTCTTGCAGCCATCATGTTTGAAAGCCACCAATCAGCGAGAAGTATTGGTTCTCAAAACCCAACGAATGCTCGACTTGCCCGGAAAATGCACGCCTGTAGCCAATGTCCTTACAAGACAAACCAGCGTTCAAACTTGAGGCGGCACCACAGAATACATTCTGGGAACTACTTACGATGTCACCTGTGTCCGCGACAATTCTCTGACCAAAGTCACCTGAAGTATCACCTTCAAGGACACGCAGGAACTCTAAACTGCAATATATGTGGCAAGAAGTACACCTCGTTTTTCGGATTGAATTATCACAAGAAAACTCGACATAATATATGAACGATTAAAGACATTATATAGTACGGTTTGGCTCCAATTTCTTCGCATAGTTATAATATAAGACATTATTACACGGGAATGAATGGCATGCAACATATAAAAATAGTTGAAGTAAATAATACAATAATTATCCAACGAGTATTGCATACCTGAACATGTATCCACACGTTTTAGATGCCACATATAGTTTAAACCAAGCCCATCGAATTCGTTTCTAACATTCATTAACCAACCGTTTTCAACATACACAGATCGTAAAATACAAGTATTGCTGTTGTAAATCTTATTCCAAAAATAAAACATTCTGAATTTTCTCACTATATATTAACGAAAACGACGTAGTTCACTATATATACAGAATCTTTGCATGTTCTTTCATGGACTCCAAGTACTAGTAGCTTTCTATAAAACTGTACAAGCAAATTATGGTAAACTATCTTTATGGTATGCTATGACGTCACGTATCTATATGGTGTTCTTGAGGTCTGCTAAACTTGAAAATCTAAATGTATTGCCACACGTTTTTTTTATCTTTATACTGTAAATATTGTGGTTTAAAATCATATACTAAATAGATGCAATGGTTTAAATAAACAAGGATAGTGTTTTCTTATGCTTTTTGCGCCAACATCATGAGCGAGTTTTTCCTTAGCAAACACTAATGGTTTTTTTTTCACCTAATGTGTAGTTTATTTTAAAGACATCCAATCACCGAAGTTGGCGTGAAACTTTGCCACTCTGCTGCATCTGCAGACAATAACTATTTGGTTGAGTCTTTTGTGCAGTTATCCGAACGACGTAAAACGGGCAATTTTACATAATAATTATAATATAAAACACTGACATTTCTTTTGATGTTTCTGTTTATACATATAACTCGCATCAGTGTCCATTTTTAACTTTCAGACGCCTGCTCTCTCAACTGGTGACTATTTCATTGGTGTCCGACTATTGTCAAAGAAGAAAGATCCCAAGTATTCGTGTGATATATGCGGGCGGATATACACTGGCAGACAGACTCTGCGGCGACATATTCTAGTATCTCACACGAAGTTGTTTAAGTGCAAAAGGTGCACAATATCTTTCAACACCAAGGATGAAGAAACTTCTCACAATGAAGCCAAACACGGCACCAATAGACATGTGTGTTCTGTTTGTGGCATGTCGCTGGCCAGTTCCGGTGCATTAACGCATCACAGGAAGTTAAAACATGCGCGGGATGAACTGATCGCGTGTCCGTTAGCGGGCTGCAGCAAACGATTTTTAAACGTCGGTTTGCTGAATGAGCATTTTAAAAACGTTTATCATAGACCTATGCCTTATCAGTGAGCAATGTGTCTTGGATGATTTTCTTATAGAAATAAAATAGGGGCGGGACGTAGTCTAGAGGTAGAATATCTGCCTGTGGTAGGCTATTTTCCGTTCCAGCCAGTGATACACGACCGGTTTATCAAATTCTGTGTAGCCGGTTACCTCTGAGACCATGTGTCAATATAACCATGCGTCTGACGTCCAATAACCGCTGATTTATAATCGATGTGTTCCAGTG
>JAUTCZ010044953.1:0-20769 GCA_032273805.1 Melanodrymia brightae | reverse complement strand
CCGAAAAACAGCAAGGGGTCTTTTATGTGCACTATCCCATAGACAGGATAGCACACAACACGGAATTTGATGAACCAGACGTGTTTCACTGGCTGGAACGGAAAATAGCCCATAAAAATGTTTTTCGCTGTGGAGGATCGATCTCTCGACCCATCCCGCCACAGGCGGACATTATACCTCTGAGCTACGTCCCACTCCTCTAGTTTTACTATTTCAGCTTCAAAACATTAACTGAACGCAGTTCAAAAGAGAAAAATCAGCTAGTTGGCGATATGGATTTAGAATCGGTCGGTCTACACTTTTTTTCGGGGGTGGATTTTCGTTAAAAACTAGAGTTGGTCGGGTAACTGTAATTATACATATTATTTTGTTTGGCCTAAGCCACCATACTATACACAAACCCAATAAAAAGAAACAACAGAAAGTAAAGCATCTGTTTCATAAAGTTTGTTTAACGACACCATTAGAACACATCGATTATAAATCAGCGGTTATTTGATGGTTATCATCGACACTTGGTCGAAGATGAAACCCGCTGCCGCCACAGACTAATATTCTTCAAAAAAGAGCTAGGCATCTTTATGTGCACTTTCCTACAGACAGGATATCACACACCACGGACATTGATAGACCTGTAGTGGATCACGACAGAGACATAGTTATTCCATACACACTAACGTAATTCCCTATTATAGATCATGGTAAGAACAACATTACTTGAACTTGCATCTTCTATCATTTCATATTTATACAGCAATCCACTGGACACAGAGAGAGAGTTTCTATAAAGTTAGCGGACGTTCTAAACAGAGCCCAGCAGTACATGCAGAATGCAACACGTCTGGCTTGCAGTGTTTGTGGCGAGTATCCTCTTGTTTCGCGAAAATGTCGACACAGTAACGCGGTCCTACGGAGGAAAATACGCTTGGATGACACGCGATGCATTCGATGACATTGACGACAGGAAAATCGCTATCAATGGCGACAACTGCCAATCTAAATCCAAGGACGAGATGGTGTTCAGGAGTGACACCGTCTCACAGATTCCCAAATACAACCGACTGCTCAGCGCTATCTGGTACAGAAACCGAACGTCATTAGTACATCTTCACAACATGGCGCTGAACCGCGCGTTCTTCTACAGCTACATCTTACAGAAGATGAACGACACCAACACCTACGACATCATTCCCAACTGGATGTACATGTACATCTCCGCTACAGCCGACGTCAACGCCAACCCCACAATGATCAACGGCAGCGCAATCTTCTTCGACTTCAACTGCAGCTACCCGAATTGGTACACGACTGTTCCTTTCAATAAAACTCTTCCACTATTCGCGCCAAAAGCCTGGAGATGGGACGACTACAACGACCAGGACAACTATCTACGTGAAGCCACAAACAGAGCTGTCATGGTAGCGGACATCGGGGCCGGACGTAGCGCCAATTATACTCACCCAGGATACAAGATGAACCCTTGGTATACAAAATGGCTGCCTGACATTAAGGGAGATGAGGATTCGTTAACTAAATTCACCTATTCAATAGGGATCAAATATTCTAATGAAACTGGGAAATTTACAAAGGAAACGTTTGAAAACTCGCATTTCTTTGGCCCTGCCTCGCCTAGTCAGAGTGAGAAGGACGACCGTATGCTTCCGGTTCAGTTCACGCAGCCGTACTTCGACTGTGGCGCCTCCAATCAGTGGCTAGTGAGCGCCGTGTCGCCCGTCGTCGACTACATGCCTCGATACTCCAACTTCACTCACCTCCGACGGCAAAGGTTAGAACTTCCATCTCCTATCCTCTTCATCTAAAGCATAATCTTAGCCAAACACATGGGCGTCATTTTCTAAAGAAACGTGTGGGGATGGGGGAGGACATGTTATTTATACTAAAAAGTGGGGGGATGGGGAGAGACCATTGCATGTTAGTCCCTCCAACTCCAAAAAGTGGGGGAGGGGGGGGGGGACATTTACCCCTGTCCCCCACCAAGTGACGCCCATGGCCACACATAATTATAAATATATTATATGAACGAAACTTCGAGAACTTTAATTTTAGTGGTTAAGACACAGACATTGTTTTTATTCATATAATTATAAATAGACAGTTTAAATGTTTGGAAATTCAAATCAAACTAACAAATTAAGCAAATTAATTGCTTCTGATTGTATTATGATATTTGATTTGTGGTTGATTTGATTTGTTAAAGTTATTGTGTGATAATTATAGAAGAGTATTCTCACCAAGTGTCTCTACACAAAGCTGTATGATAAAAGGGATGATTTCAACTTGCCAACAGTCAATTTCACTTTTATCTCGAGTAATATTACATCTGCTCCAGCATAATGGTAACTACATATCACATCTTCCGAAATAATTTAGGGCATGTTCATTAAATGCTGATTCTAAGCAACGCCATGTGTTTCTGACTCGGAAGTGGTTTCATCATGGTTATACCGTCCTTTGGCTGGTGAAAACTTTCAGAAAGTTCTATTGTAGACATTCAAGGCTATTTAACGATTATGACGCATAATTGACACAGATGATGACTGATGTTAATACCTCATTTTTACTAGTTTTTGTGCTTTTTGATCGTTGCGATAAAGACAGCGGACAAACAATATGGCAACAGTTCCATCATACCTGTGGTACAACCATGCATACACGTGTATCACGGACTCAGGCTGTGTTGTACAGTGTATTGTCTAACTTAGTGATGTACGATCTCTTGTGTGTATTCCATGACGAATTTGTCCAAATATTCGTTTGACTTATACAGAGATTCTGTTTTAACACGATAATATTGTTAAATCGTTTATATTAACCTTGCACGTACATGTAGGTGATGGTTTCTTTCCTAGGTTTGTTGCTGTCATTGTAATGGACATTCATTTTAACAAGATCGACTTCAACTCGTGTGGGGTCAGTATGGGTAATCCGGGTCCTAGCTACCTGTCTGGAGTCGCGCGCTGCAAGGGAACTACATCAGTAAGTTGTTTTCATTGAAACACACTTCACAAACGAATAGTGTAACATACACCGCATGCATGTATCTGTACACGCCTACACTCACGTCCACACACACACACACGCACGCACGCACACACACATACTCACACACACATACACACACTCACACACACACGTCCAAACACACACACGCACACACATAAACATACTCACACACGCACACACACTCACACATACGCGCGCACACACACATACTTACACACACGCGCGCACACACACATACTCACACACATACTCACTCTCTCACACACACACACATACAATCTCTCTCTCTCTCTCTCTCTCTATCTCTCACACACACTTACTCATACACGCACGCACACACACACACATACACACACACTCTCTCTCTCTCTCTCACACACACACACATACATACACACACTCTCTCTCTCTCCCTCTCTCTCTCACACACACACACATACTCACACACACACACATACTCACACACGCACACGCACACACACACACATACACACACACACTCTCTCTCTCTCTCCCTCTCTCTCTCTCACACACACACACGCGCACACACGTACTCACGCACGCACACTCACACACACACACACACACACACACACACACACTCCTCCCTCAAACATAGTGGAAAGATGTTATCTATTATTCACGAATATATATACAAATATAAGGGTTATGTGGGATGGAGCGATAATTACTTTAACTTTTTTTAACAGATGAAATTTTAAACAAGCAATTAAACGTTCTTCGGTTTGGAAATGAAAGTGCAAGTCGGGAAGGTCGTAGCCACTAATTCCTCTATGGAGGTCAACACCGAAAACTAATAAAATAGCAATTTGTTTTAGTACTAAAAGTCGGGACTGTAAAAGCATGTCAATAATTATTCTTTGAAAGTATTTTAATCATTCACGTTCTGTTATTTTTTGTGGTAACAGTTTCTATCACTTAGTACTATCACTTACACGCGCACTTTAGCATTACTGTTTGGCGGTCAGCATTTGTAAAATGATTTACAGAAATGTGATACTAACCGTTGTGATGCAACATAGACGAGTTCATGCGTAGTTCGTGTGTGTATGTATAAATAAATACATCACTAAGTAAAGTTAATATCATTCGACTGCTATGGTGTAACATAATGTTCATACAGGCATCTATAAATTAAATCGTAAAGTTACCATTACAACTCCTCGTTGTATTAAAATGTTTGTCTGACATGCATTCGTGGTTGTTACAAAGACGAAGATTAATCCCTGTTTGTAAAACTAAAAAATCCCCACCGAGTATCGATATCAGGAGACGCTAGCGACGCCCTATAGCCTTTTTTGCACGAGCAAACATGTTCCTTATCACGCACGTCTTACGCTGTAATAGCATGTAAATAACAAACAAATAAACACCAAATCATTATGCACAAGTACCCAGTGCACCTTTGATTACAATACGTATTAATCCGAGGTTTCAGATTGAATGGTAATTGATCCTATTAAATGCCACCAATATCCAGAACTGATGTCCTGCCACGACTAATATGTCAGTCAACTTTGCATTAATACCGCTAATATAACGAATATAACAATCGAATGTCCTTTTCGCTTCCTAAGTGTTCCACTTTGTTGAAACATATCTTTTAACTTTCAATCCACTCACTCATTCCAATTGTAATTGTTGTTGTTTTTTTATATTTTAATGTGGACCTAGTGAATGTAGTACGTACACGACAGAGAAATGAAAACCCGGATACATTGATTTTCATTTGAATAAAATATTTCAAAAGCGAAATGATATACAAAATTAAGAACCGTGTATAAATGTCAATGTGTTTCACAATCCCAACAATGTTCAAAATGTGGGAGGGGTAAAAGCCAAGTTCGGATTGATTTTCATGTAAAAACTTCGGTCCACAGTTGATCAATGTTTTATGTTAAGGTTAAAAGGCGGGCGAAGGGTTAAACCCAACCCTAACTTTGTTCGGACTGTGAAATATACTGGTATGTATACCCGGTCCCATAGTTTCAATCAAGACTGTTCGAAAGAAAACCTTTATACAATGTATTATGGTTGCCATGATTTTAATCAAATAAAACACAAACTACTTGTTAAAACCTACGCTGCACTGTTGAATGTTTTACAACATTATAACGCCATACATTAAAATATATTAAACAGAGAAACTGAAGAAATAGTAATACCGGGGATCACCGCAGAAAATACAAGTAGCATTAGATGCATTCTGCAACGCAGAAAACCTATCTCTATGCTAATGAACGGACCTATAAAAACAACGAATGGAGGTAGTCCGACTTGTGCTTGAACTCTAATTGGATATAGGCACGTACATTGTTATTCCAATCCGAATCCGTAGTCTGACATAATTACTTTTTTCCGTCTGTTGAACCAACAGAAAATCTGGATATCGCTCTTGAGGAAAGGTCTAGAGCCCGATTTCAGAAAGGATTCGATGATATCTCGTTATTAGGCGGGGAGTCCCTGTCCACTCTGCAAGCGTTGACATCCAGGCGGACTCAATAATCAGATTGGGGGGGGGGGGAAGCATCCGGTCTTCGTGTCTGCCCCTTAAGGATCCAACCAGCATATTGAGAAATACGGAATATCGACAAAACATACAACATATAGCAACTCATGAAAACTATATAATGTGAACAAGTGATCCAAATCTCTTTCCGAGAATCAACAATCCTCATAAAACAATTTATAATCTAAATTGGACATGAATCGATGTATCTCTTCCTTCCTCCCTCCCTCCCTACCTCCCTCCCTCGCTCTCTCATTTCCATCCCTTTCTCTCACCCTCGTCCGTACCTCTCTCCCAATAGTTTTCCGAATTCCCTTTATTCATAAATTATTTATTATTCATTTTTAGCATAATTTCCCCCGTTTGTTTAAGTTTGTCCCGCTCTGTCGTGAATGAAAGTTGCCGTGTAACAGTATACCGCGACTCAGATTATCAGCACACAACAGATCCTTGTTCAGAACGTGTACAGGTGAACCTCATGCCATGCAATACCGCATAATTATGCATCAATAATGGTAATCCCTGTACACGTTTAATTGGTCATATAATTATCTGTATCTGTGTTGCATAATAGTAATGATCTTTGTACAGATAGTTTATTCAAAAGTTTTCATTCATTACAAAAACACTATTTCGAGGCCCAGTGCATAAGCAAACAAATGGTTTTACTGTTAAAATTTTCGCCAGTTTGTAAACAATAGTAACCATTAAAAGGACCTTTTCCCAGTACATTATGGTCGTGGTATTTCGACAAAATTTATTGCATTTATTTTCACTCTTGAAACATGTTTGACACAATATGGGTCTGTTTTTATTATGTTTGTGTTCGAGTTAGACATAAAATATGATGTTGATCATATGAAGCGTGCTTATTTATTGATATTAGCTTGTCATTTGCGTATGTGACAGTGGCTAAAAGGTAACCACACATATGCTATAAAAGTCTGGGGCGAATGTGTATGCGAGCTGCCTGCAGCGCGCTAAAGGAAACATCCGAGACCGTCATGCATTAAGCTGTTGGAGTCTGTTGTAAAATAATTGTTACTTAGGGGCAGTTAAGAAGTAGCCCCTGTACGAGTAGCTTATGCGATAACATTGTTGATATGTGGAATGCAATTAAGTACGAGTGGAGAATAATTCGGAGAGACTACACGATTTTGAAAGCATAATATGTCTAAAGAAAGCCACAGACAAAGGGGAACAAGATAAGCGTATCGGGGAATAATAGTCGGCCCCACGTAGTGCGACAGCCATAAACGCAAGTCAATTTGGGGTTTTGGAACAGTGTAGCTAGTGAACGTGATATCTCCCTCTGGCGGAGCAAAGAGGAAGACAAGGAAACACAACTGTCCTTTGACCGTTTGAATCGAACGTTGAACGATAAATCAAAAGAATTGAGGCGAAGGAAATCGAGTTTTAGCAAGTGTGGTCATGATTTTCCAACATATATCCAAACAGTGTTTGTTATTTTTATTCACACTGTGAACACCGATGACAAGTTAACGGTGTGTAACATCGATTTTTCTCTATTCACTTCGTTTTTTGAATTTGCATTGTGATGTACCCCATGTATACGTTGACAGCAAATGAGTAAACACAACTCGCCTATGTTGACGCTTGTTGAGTGTTTCCATTTCGTTGGCCATTACAAATGCTCAATATCATATCATATGCAGCTATGTATCGTCAATATGGACGTAAGATGAGATATGCGCAGTATTCCTGGCCGTCTTAGTCATGGTGACGCCGACACAAGCAGACGACACCGCTGAAAGAGATAGCGGGACGGGGAGAGTTGAAGATACATTAACTCTATTTGCTGATCATATCGCCTGTTTCCGTGACTGTCCGTCGCAGCGCTTATTGTACACGCTTTTGAACAAACATATTCAACTGTTTTATATTATTGTCATAAGTAGCAAATAGTGTTTCTACTGTTGAAAACATGTCCATTTATAAATCGATATTGGAGACTGGGTACGTGATACCGCATCTAATGGTGTGTTTTTCGTGATTATTACTGAACTTAAAGAATACAGTGTGTAATTTCAATCGAAATCATATTTCGTGACAATGTATTATTATCGTATTGTAAATGTGGTCGATTCGTTAACAAACGACATGGTAGAAAATAATCATTCTTTTTACAACCATACATTTTTAAACTGTAATAAATAAGTTTTCTTCTCATAATAGTGTATATCGTAATCTGATTGGTCGAGCGGTAAAACAAATTTTGGTTTTTTTTCATACTTCTATAAAGGACATTTTGTGAAGGCACGCCCATAGCAAAGATTCTTTTTTTCATAACAGTTATTTTGTAATAGTGACAAGTGCATGCTATTCGCGTGTTAGTAATCCGTAACCGTTTAAACAAACATAATTACCACAAACACATTTTTCTTCAAGACTGAAACTAATGATTTTTTTTTAACCCTATGCAAAATCTTTTTATTTCTTATCTATGATCCCTATGCATGGAATGGTAGCACAATTGTTGTAAGAAAATGATTTTTCTTAAAACATCAGATTTTGTCCAGCTCCTGGGCCATTTGAAATGTGTCCAATAAGTCTCAACTAAGCAGCAGAGTCTAACAGAACTTCCTGCACTATCAGCTGGGAAACGGTATCAGTGGATCGGTGAGCATCGGGAAAATAATAACACCTATTAAAACACTACAGACTATAGCAACCAGACTGGCATATCCTCTAACATTAATAATGTTATCCTGATATGATGCCTTGGGTTTGAGATGTCATACATCATTCAAATGTCTTGTAAAGGCTCCAGACGCTGGTAATATCACAGATACTGGGAGTAGTTATCTTCCTGCTTAAGTATATTCATAACAGTAATTGTAACTCATCAATTATCAACCTAAGAATTGTAATTTTCATTTCAATAGTTATAATTTCATGTCCTTAAAAGTCAAAAAAACTTATCCTTTGATAAGCTTTTTTACTTTTAAGGACAAAAATTGTTTTTTCCTTGTGCTAAAATGGAACGCCTATTTCTTTACAAATACCAGGGATTGACATTCTAAAGTGTCTAAGAAATCATCTAAATAATGAACAACAGTATTGTGAACGTATTTTAATTATCCATTATAGGGCTATTGTAGACGCGAAGAAAACTTCTCAAACAAATCACAAGGTATTGAGCAGCCCATTGGCAAACACTTGACAACAAAAAATGTTCTCAAAAGTTTAGAACCCAATAGTTTAAATTGAGATTGATGGAGCGGAAGTATTCGAAATGTGTATTTGATATCAATTTTATTTATCAATGCCCCCCTGGCCGAAGTAATTTTATAACGTTAACAGCCATACCAAAAGTACAATAGTGTACTAAACACTGGTCGTGTTCGATAAATACATTAAGACTGGAACCCGTTTGATGTGAAGGTGATGAGTCAAACTGTAACTGCCATCGTTCTTCGTCATCAGACTAAACACATCTACCATGTTCTTTAATGATGCGTTAATTGAAGTAATAGCGAGGACCTGGAGCTCTAATTCTGCCACTTCCATTGAAACGTGTGTGCTGATTGGAACGGTCTATCCCGCCATGAGGGAGCCTTGCAAAGCTGCTCGGTGTTCTCCTGATCGGGTGTTGTCATCTCAGCTGCAGAAGAAACATGCAAGAATACCTGTATTAACTGCGGGAAAAGCATATCCGCAAATCTGATCAAGTGAGCCTTAGACATCTCACACATTACCCCTTCGTCTGTCGATGTCCTTGGATCAGTTGGTTGAGTAGTTGTTTATTGGTTAGATGAACTTGATAACAACGCAGACTGTCGAGACTGTCCTACCTTTCTGCTCGTTAGCATTGCACCCGACTCCCTTGCACTCCTTTCACTGTTCTAACAGTCTAACAAACACTGTCCAACCATCGCAAAACTTCTCGCCACTAACTACAATTTGTTAGAACAAAGGGAATTAATTTAGGGCAGATGGACCCCAAGAACAATACCGATAGAACACTACTTGATAAATAACTATTTAGGTCTATGTTCATAAACCCAGTGGTTCCTGTGATAAATAAGTTTATTGAATTAATTGCTATGTAATTAAGTCTTATTAATTAACTAGTGTGCACACGCTACTGGTGCTGTTAAAAGAACCAACTTTATCTGTTTCATTGATGTAATTCATATACTCAGGTACCTTGTTTTAAACATTGAGTTACTCTTACAGTAGCACACGTATCAGATCACATTAAGTATAGACCAAAGAGAACCCTAGTTTATACGATTGTCGTAATATAATCCTATGTCTTTCCGTTCTGAAATGGCAGTGAGAAGTGGATGAACTGGTCAGCCAATACTTTATGTCAATGGTCTTGGACAGTCAAGTTCAATGCGAATCTCTGCAGTAGGTTCGAATCTGGCCGGTATGCTCTTTAACTTATTTTCAACTTTAAAGGTGTGGTGAGAATTACGAGTAAACAATATTATTATAACACAATTTCATGCTTTGAACCATTCAATTATAATTACTACTTTATCCCTCTACACGCAGGCTACACACGTCGTGATCAGGTAGTCACATGTTATGCTTGATTCAATCAGATAATCGTGCTATCTCTCTATGCGGATATTCCCCTCTTTCAATGTCGCATTGGCTCAATGCTCTAAACGTTGGCAAGCGTTAACATGTCTTTCTAAGAAACGGAAGTACAGACAAAATGCCATTCTTTTTAACAATGTAAGGTGACATAAAATATATATTAACGAATATAAATACCGGTAAATATTTAACAAGACATATCATTTTATTCAGAGAAGCAGCGTTTGGGCGCCGACGAGACAGTAGATTCCAAAGAGCAACGTTATGTTTTTTTTATGGAATAACAATGTTTGAATGTGCATGGTACGTTAAGAACACTTAAAAAACTTACACAAACACATAGCGTAGATTCCCTAGTGTCAAGAATAATTTATTTTCATACTATTTGCACAACTGTATCACATTAATGTTTATCCGTCACGCAAAGTTAGATACATGGGATAGATGAGCTCCAAGCACAGTGTCTACCACCATAAATATCATTCATTAACGTATTCATCCATATAGTTCAAAATACTTTTATTACTTTCTTGGATACGTTTCATATATTTAGTTGAACAATAAAGATATCATAAATAACTCTAAGCTTAAACATCTTTTGTGTTCCTTTTTAACACATCAATTGGTAGAAAAAAATCCTAGTCACTTCGTAATCTTCACTAAGATGCATTTGAATAGATTAAATGAAAACGTTAAATCTTTGCAATCATAAAAAATGGTTCACAAGTTTTTACATGATCCAACAGTAAACTTTTTCCAGCTGAAACGACTCAAATGCAGCACCTTTTGTAACGTATAGTCGCGATGCAATTAATATTATAAGCGCCTAGGTCGCTTTCGCACTTACAACACAATGGATGAAAGATCGTAATGTTCCGTGTTGAACACCCATAGAGACTCTGCCATTGGCGTCTGCTGGCGACAGACAAATTCCAAACCCTTTGATAAAACTGGTACCGGTTTCTAAAAGAGTGTATGGTGTATCTCATCGATTGGAATTGCTATGTGTCAATCGTGGTATCGCACTAATGTATATAGATATGTTCTAGAGTGTTTGTAAGCTTATAAGTTGTAAACAACTTGAAGTATCGTGCTTGCTATTACATGCTGAAATGATTATTAATTACTTATGCTTGTGAAAATACGAGCTGTATTAAACGCCATAATCACCTGAAACATGACGTCCTTATAATGACGTCATCGAAAATGTGTTGTTTGATTTAACGGATCAAATCAATTCCCTTTATTGACAATGTAAACATGTTTTTAAAAAGATGTCGTCAATGTATTACCCATTGTCTGTCGTCATTGTCATTTCGTACATTTACGAACGATATAATCTACGGTGCATTGAAATTTCTGTAGACAACCATCAGCCAACAACCCGTTGCCCGACGCACTGAAATGACGTAAAGCGCCGTTCTCACGCTGCGATATGTCGCAACGACTTGACGCATTCGATTGAGTTGTACCGTGAGAATCCCTGAATCGTGACGATTTTAGTTGCATACGACAAGTCTTGAGGGGGTCGAAACGAGTAGAACATTTCCTATTTCAGCTCTTTACCAATGAAGTCTATTAAAATTATGTCCAATAAAAGTTCTGTCCCTTTACAGCTGTCATCTGTCAAAATAAGTTACTCGGCTCGAAAACAAAATATTCATTTGCTATTACATGGACCAAAAATCGTTGTGGAATTTGCAACATAATAATTATTCCAAAAGACACAAAATGAAGTGGTTAAAATTATTGTCTCAAATGCGTTTTTACTGTCGGGAGATGACGGGTAATAATGTAGCAGCTATATGCCTATTATCGCTGATCCTTATTTATCGTAAAATGCTTTCTGGATTATTACCATGGCTGGTGAACCCGAATGGGGAGGTAGCTCCCTCTATAATTGTTTGACAATTTTGTTTCACCATGTTGGCTACCTCTGAATAACGACGCTCTTGTCTAATCCAGAAAATATTTTATTCACTTGATATCAAATCATATGCGATAGGGACAATCTGAAAAGTTCAAATCGTTACGACAAATCGCATTCGTCAAATTGTTACGACATGTGGCGCGAGAACGCCCTTTAAGCGTTGCAAGGAATGCACAGTGTCCACCATGTTGCTTGAAAAAAGTGCTCAACTTTATGGAAGTAGAGATATCGAATTTCTTTACGATGACAAAATACTACTTAGATGAAGTGTGTAACAAACACCTGTTTATTTTGTCTCGTCTTGTCATATGTAAGCAGATCATGTTTATTTATACGTTGTTGTCTGCCGGTCACTGGCGCACATTTTCAAAATATATTACATTTGATTTGAAATAAACAAAAAAAATGTTAGACTTGAATACTATAACACATCGTGATATTAGTTTACCAATGTAATTGAATTCAGACCGAAAAAATACACATAGAACTTGATATCATATGACAAAGTTGAAGGGGAAAATATATTAATTAAACCAGTTCTGGTGTTATTTATTAGATATATGAAGAAAAAATAGGCAACAAGTCCATAAAAATGCTCATATCTAGACGGGATGTACCTCAAATGTGTTCTGCCAGACATTCTATCTTGTAATAGACCGAAATCCATCAAACGTATTACTAGTACTAAAGTGATCTTTACAGCGTTGAACTACGAATAAGAATTATTGTGTAATGCATTTCTTTACATTAAAGGATCAAGTGTTGTGGATTTACTACATTAGTTGTTGCATACTGGTTGTGATGATTTGTGTACAAAGCCAAACATAATTTCAGAGAAGAAGAAGCAATAATACTATAGACTGCGGAACATCGATGGATAACCTCCAAGACACCATACATGGTCATAGGGGTCGAGAATTCTGCAATCTGCGAGACTCTAACATATCTCAGAAGTTGTGGTTCTATGGAAGTTGTAACACGATAGCGCAGATGGAATGTTGCTCTATATAAAGTAAACATTGTTTTGTTGTGTTGTGTTGTGTTGTGTTGTGTTCTCATTTCACACCCAACCAACTCACGGACATGGGCCTGCAATGCATAATTATACTCCGATCTGTTCTACCTTTGTTCAGGGAATACATACAGGATCACGGTTTAAGCAACCACCACCTCATCCCAACTGTCCATTATCAAACTAGCAATACACAATACAAACATCTGATTATATACAACACAACGCCGGTGTAATAAACGTCTGTAGGAATATAGGTCCGAAGCAATGTATAGGACCTACATACCTAGGATTCCTAGTCCAAACCAGACTTGTATAAAATACATAGTGTTATTTCACGTTTTCTTACATAAATTCTAGAACTTGTAGGTAACAGCTCGTTTTATGGATCAGGCTATTTGTTTCATTCCGTAAAGGTTCATTTTATTATTTAATCCATTTTGTTACGATATTACCGGACTTGCATTTCTGCCGGACTTGCGGTCCTTTTACACCGGTATACAGAAATACAAGTCCGGTAGGTATCCAAGTCCCATAATATCTTAACAGAATGGGTTAAACAATGAGATGAAACTATAAGGAATAAAACAGAATAGTAAGATCCATAAAACTATATATTACCTACAAGTCGTAGCCTTACTATATAATATAATTATTAATGCGTCTGATTAGGACTAAGAGTCTTGGGTATACAGTCCTGATAGCATTATTTAGGCTTCCTTAAGACTTGTATTCTTTTACACCTGTTCTTCGTGTTGAAATTTTATTTACCCAACAAATTGTTGCCCATTTTGTAACAGTACGTACATTGAGTATTCATTGCCGGTGTCAAAGCTATAGCTGATATCGATGCATCATTACTGGCTCGTGAGAACGGCTCTTTCTTTTCCGTGCTCACGTGAACGCCCATTAATAGCACGGAGAAGATCAAACGAACCCCTTTGACCAATATGGAAGATTTTGGGACCTGGATATGTAAAGATAGACGACTTATAAAAGTCACATTTTGTCTCTGTAACTGTGTTGGCAGTGATAAAGCACGACTAGCGTGAAACTCTGTAGCACTTGGATTCAATGCGCTGACAATTGAATTATGGCTGGCATTGAAAGCTGTGGAAGTGCTGGCGCCGCGAGCTGTTTACACAACACATATCGATCTCGGGAAAGACTCCCTATGCCATTTGCTCATTAACTAATGTATTTGCTGATCTCTTACTCCTTTCATAGTCACGTGACACTAGACAATGGTCGCCTCAAAGAGGCTCACGGCCGCCCTAACAACACTAACAGTATACAATATGAAGTGTCGTGCATCTTCTTTCTTACTTGGGCAAATGTCCCAAACCACCCAATAGAGTTGCTAGAAAGTGATACAGTTTCTTGAAACCCAGCCAGTTGGTGCCTATGAAAATCCAGCGACTAACGTCTGCTTGTAAATCCGGGGTAGAGACAGTCTAATTGACAGGTCCGTGCACCAAAAGGTATTTCCCCACAACCCTAGCCAGATTGACACGGTCATTGGTGAACAATGATCCTGACGGAGAGCTAACAGGTACATTAGGCGTCTGCAATTTGATACTGTAGTCCATGCAATTCGGAATATTTTCATTTGCCTCGAGTAAGCGACTTCTTGTACTCGACCAACACAGAAGGGCAACGACTTTCTGAGGTGACAAAAGGTACAATATTCCGATTGAAACCTTGATTTGTTGAAAAATCAACACTCGCATGGCGGTCTAAGTTTGACTGCAGTTCTATTGAGAAATGCCTAATTGGTTGCCGTTCACAAGAGCCATTACAGCCAAACAAAGGTCAGTGATTGGCATTGGAACAGGAATCAGCTACAACATGTCAGCTCCACAAGGAATAGTTAGACCTTCACTCACTACAGTTGCTTGGACCTATTTTCTAAAAACAACAACGACAGAGATGGTGTAAGCCTTGTTCAATGATGATACAACCGTGGAGAGAGAGAGAGAGAGACAGACAGAGACAGAGACAGAGACAGAGACAGAGACAGAGAGAAAGAGAGAGACAGAGAGAGAGAGAGAGAGAGAGAGAGAGAGAGAGAGAGAGAGAGAGAGAGAGAGAGAGAGAGAGAGAGAGAGAGAGAGCGCCCGCTTGTAATGCATAAAAGAATGTATAAATATTGTGGCTGCTGTCCAAAAGATTGTGGAAGACCATCACTCAAGTATACGATGCATGCCCGGATTGGGAAGATGAAGACAGAAGGTCGTAATGACTATTTAATGGCCACTTTGACCATCAAGACATGTCTGTTTCCCGCTTGATACATTTAGCATGGATTTGCTCCGACAGCACGTACTACAGCTCTGTTCAGGCTTCCCTCTGCCATTTCTATTGTCCAATAACCATTGAACTGCAACCATTACTGATTTTTATGAAGCAATAAATCCTCATTAAAATGTAATGCTCTGGTCTGGCTTTAAGATATATTCATATATGTATTCAGTATTTAGCATTAAGTAGCAAGTAATAGTTTGTAAATCGAGCAAGATCGAAACACTATACATTATAATGTCTACTCTCGAAACAGATGCAATATATTCACAGTGATTGCGTGTAGTAACAGTGAATGCTGGTTCCGAACCGATTACGGTTTTGTAATGACGTATAAAGTATGTAAATAAATTAGATTTTCTAGACACCCGTTTGAGAGAACATCATGGGAGATCTATGATATCACATTTCGATATCTAACATAATGTTGGAGATCACTTTTGAGGCTTTAGATTGGCTGTTCAATGGTAATGGTGTGTCTACAATCTTAAATTATCTGTCCCACGACGTTTATATTTCTCACATCCTGTCAATATTTGTTAAGGATTATGAGAACTAGAATTTTACACTAAAGTCGTATGTCTTTTGGATACCATTTATCTTACAACTTACCTCACGAACCAAAACTAGTTGTTATTGGGCGTATGCGTTATGTCCAGTGACGGATTTGTCCATGCGGGTTAACTGCTGGTCCGGTATCCTGGGCATTGCCATTTGGTCCAAGCCTTTGATGCCAGGACCTCATTAAAGCGGATGTGACTAAGTGTTGGTGACTTCAATATAACGTCCAGATTTGACCGATTTCTGACTACAATGTACATCGCTTGACAAGACTTCATTGCCCATTTAACTGGAAATACAAAAGTGCTCACCAACTGACAATGGCGGCTCTCTTTGTCATTTGTTTTTGCCGTTCAAACCATGATCTATCAAATGGTCGTTTGTTGCCACCTGTCCCTCGTATAAGCTCAGAGAAACATGGACAGCATGTATAGTTGATGTGTGATTGTTGTTTGTTTGTGCAGGTGCACAGCGGACAATATGGCTAATTATTACCTGGCTGCATACAGATGTTTATCAATCGGTTGTTTGTTCCTTTAATTGCGGGTCATTAGACTCACAAAAATGCTAACCTGCACGGCAACGTGTGCCGTTTTGGCCTATCTGCATGGCGGTGTCCGGTTTATGTCTATTTGCCGAGACAACTAAATGACAGCAATTACATATCATTAAACTGGTCATCACCCCTATTTTATGACAGTCGTGCCGTACTGAGATACAGCTGTGTCTGATATCGTCCACATGACGAGCAATAGCCCACAGGATCGAGCCTCGTCATCGGTATTTCAGGGATTCCTGGGTGGCGGGATGCAGGACCCTTCAAGCCAGTGATTCGATGAATACACCAGACACAACCGGTGGGGAAGGATACGCTAATCTTTCGCAAGCACGTGGCATCATAGCAGTTACTTACTAGGAGTTCCCCTATAGAATAATATCATTGGATATGGACACCAAAAGAAATACAACAAATCGGAAAGAAAAGGAAGCGAATGTCACCTAAAACAACCATATCAATGCTTTCCGAGGTGCTTAGGTCGTTAATTGTCAACTATAGAAATTTTCCCGAGAATATGACACAACTGTCAAACACTGAAGAAATAGAAACAGAAAAGCTGTTGTGTATACAGTACCTGCCATGCGTATGGTTAAGGGTGTATAAAGTTATCTGTGTGTAAATGATGCGGATGAGAAATCAAAGGTCGTTTGTTTAAAACAGCATTGGAGCACATTGGTTAAATAATCATCAGATATTGTTTCCAAACACGCCGTTGTTTCGACACATGGTCTCAGAAGTAGGTCATCGACATCACAGAGATATTTTAAATGCACAGGATATCAATACAAATACACCCATGACTTTTAGTCCCAATACAAGTATGGTCGACGATCCTGGAATTCCCCTAATTCAAATAAGTATTCCTTAAAATAATTTTAAAATGTTTAAATGGTAAATAATTCAAGGGATGTAACTCTATTCATTTCATTGCAAGAATAAATACGAATTTATTAGCTGGGAATTCCTGCAAAGTCAATCAGATCTTTGGAAAAACAGGGCGTTAGTACGTATTAAATTAGTTTAGGCAAAAGACAGTACTAATGTAAGAAAACCTTTTGAACGACCAGAAATACATTGGATATACACATATCGATACTCTAAGCAAGAAAATGTAATAACATTTCAATTTAATTTATTAAAAAATGGTCATTAAGCGAAAACATGATAGACGTACAGAAACTCGGGAATGTACCTTTAACAGATTAACTATTTATTAACACAACAAAACAATTGTCTCTCTGTATCCATCAGAACTCAGTGGTCGTGTGTTACTAGTATTTGTGAAATTCCAAGCTCGCGTGTCTTGTGGTTACAATTAATGATCCGTTATTACCATGCCCCACTTGTAGTCGCTTATGGCACGGATACAAGCCGCTGTCACTCGTACGACAGTGTCCAAGACAGCTGGTGATGCTGGAAATGGACTTTTAATTGGCTGCCCGAGCGGCACAGTTAATCTTGACCGTGTCCATCATGATACGCTCTGATGAGGCCGGACAGACGTGCTCCGTACTGTTATCACATAAACGATTCCTGTCTGGCGCGAATCTCCTTCTGTTGGCGCTCGTCATTAAAGATACAAGCTGACAATCTTTGACGGCCACTAAACAGTATTTTTGGCGATGAGGGGGGTTTATTTTTTGAAAAATTAGACCATCAAAAGCAAAGATTAATTTCTTTATGGCAAAGTGGACCTGTTATATAATCAAATATAGCCATAATAGGATATCTTGAATACCCTCAATCACCGATATTGGTTGGCGCCAAACGTTTCCGTTCTGTTGCACCTGCAGACAAAGGATTGACCTTAAAACTGTTCTAATTTCCCCGCTCCGTGTTTTGTGACTGTATTTGTATGAAATGCAACAAGCGAGTTTAAGTATTATAATTATATCTTTACATGTCATCTTATAACGAATGTGCAATTGTCTCGATAAACAAGGGCACGGTTTTCTGTTTTGCGTGCTTCTGCCATAATATAGCATTTAAAGACCCTCAGTCACCAAGTTTGGCGCCAAAACGTCCCGCTCTGCTGCATCCCCAGACAATAGCAATATCCTTAGACATGTTCGAACAATTTAGTTGTGGGTTTTAGCGATCTATTCCTACAAAGTCGTCCGAGCAATTTTATGTAATATAATGACATTTTAACATTTCTGTTGATGTTTATAATCATATGATAAATGTATGCAATTGTGTCGATAAACAAGGACAGTGTTTCTGTGTATAATTCGCTTGACTACGTCGTCACGCGATCCCGATTGTCGTATTAAAATGGTATGTCATACCCTTTAAGATAGGTTCGCTCACACCGAAAACAAACCGGTCAGCGAGTTCTTCGTGTGTGTATTCAATAACTCGAGAACAATAATATTTACTTATTGAAGTGACGTAATTTAATACACGAAACCGTCACAATGGGAGAAATGTTTATTTATTTCTCGTGTTTCTGCTTCAGACACTTCGTGTTAGCTGTGATCAGACGTGTGACTGGTGACATCTAGCGGCGAGATAAAGCAATCACTGTCTCCTTACACAGCTGTGACAAATTGAAGGCAATGATAAATAGTTTAGATAACAGTATATTATGTAACTCTAAAGGGTGACGGGCATGCGGGTTTTCTATCCGGCTCATTATTATTCTCTATAAAATACTGGCGGGAAATCAAAAGAGCATTCTCCTAGATGGGCGAAGGTGTTAAACTAGTTTACCCCTATCAACATAATTATAGCTTACGTACGTATATCCAATTGGGACTCAAGCACGTATAATGTCCTGGATCAGCAATATAGCTATTTCGCCTGCCTGTCCAGGTTAGAAGTTAGTGTTAGTATGGAAGAGGAAGTTAGTGTTAGTATGAAAAAGGAAACCCGCTACACCTATTTGATAAGCAGCAAGGGATCATTTATCTGAACTTTCCCACAGACAGGATAGCGCAAACCACGGCTTTTGTTATATCAGTTGTGGATCATGACTGGTCTGTGTAAGCGATAGTACACCCACCCATTTAGCCATGTGTAGCAATAACTCTTGGTTGGAGCCAGTGTAAAAGAAACGCTCTTCCAGCAGGAATGCAATTTCGGTAATATCGTAATAAATGGAATATACATGTATAATAAAACAAATATTTTACGGAAAGAAACAAAAATAGTATGATATTAATGTCATGACCTAGTAAGTAAAATCACAATAAAACTACAAGTATATCGTTTTATGTAAGTCTGGATCTTTTATGTGCACGTTCCCACATACAGGATAGCACACACCACGGCATGTGATAGTCCAGTAGTCGATCACTGGTTGTTACTAGAAATAATCCAGCAAGAACGGCCCGCCCTGGTTAGAGCGGTCGATGGATTCATCTTATTTTCCATTCCAACCACTGATCCACAACTGATTCATCAAAAGCATGTACTATTCTGTCTGAGGAAAGTGCACATAAAATCATTCTTGCTGTTACTGGATGGCGGCAGCTGTTTACGTCTTTGACCATGTGTCGACATAACCGTGAGCTTATAATTATATAAATGATGAATTATTATACTTATGCATGCAAATAGATGCATATAGCAATATATTATATAATAATTATAGTACCGCATAGTCAGTCTTGTATCACGTTGCCATTAGCAACCGTTGGCGGCTTTAGGTGTCTGGTAGCAAACACATAATAATAACTGTTCTCTGGCTCCAGGTGTTAATTGGTGTGTCTAACGGGCTTGGTAAGAATGATGTAGGTGTGTGTAATTAATAACCTGTCGAAGATGAGTAGTCATTAAAACGCCTGCCAGATATAGATGTAACAAGCATGTGGTAACTTACTTGAATAAATATGACATAGCAGGTCTGAATCTTGGCATGCGTCTGTGTAAAACCACTGGCTATAGTTTAAAACAGATGCCACGAACTGCACCAGCCCAACCATTAACAACCCGTAGCTTATCAAAATGATCAAATGGTATCTTCGTACGAGAAAGTTCCGATGGATTCTTTTTAACAAATACGAACCATTATTTAAGCAGCGATAACACCGGTCCAACGAAACACCGAAATGGACCGAAATGGACCGTGTTTCGTCGGACCCCGATAACACTATGTGTTCGAGAAATACAATGTTATCATGCCCTGACCTCGGCTTCCTTCTTAAACTCGAACCGTAATCAGTATTCGTATAAATATGTAATCCGTGATACGAAAAACGTACCACAACTGGTTTAACAAAGGCCGTGGTATGTGCTAACCTGTCTGTGGGAAAGTGCATATGAAAGATCCCTTGCTA
>JAUTCZ010044942.1:0-12153 GCA_032273805.1 Melanodrymia brightae | reverse complement strand
TACATACATACATACATACATACATACATACATACATACATACATACATACATACATATATATATATATATATATATTAATGAATTTCAATGCAACATGATAGCAGCGGTTTTCCATATTATGTATTGATGATTATACTTAGCCTAGCGCCCCAACAACCCTAGCATGACGAACAATTCATTTAACGCTATACATAGCCGGTTGCGTACAAGTTTTCACATCTATTTTTGTTCTTCATACTACCATGAATCGAACAATACTTTATATCATTACTTATTAAGTGTGCACGTTTTAACCTAGGTCTATGGCAGGCAGCACAACTGGACGACGCGTCCATACCGCCGGTATTAGCTTCCAGGCGATCGAATGCGACCTCATCAATAGCCATTTCATGGCTTTAAAATGCATTGTTGGCAGAAATGATCTGGGTACTTTTTACTGTAAAATAGTGGTCTTTGAGAGGCGTCAAAATTGAATAACTATCGATAATTTTAGTTTGAAAACCCTGTTATCCTGTCTACGGAATTTAACATTCAAATTGACGCGAGTTGCTTGGCTTTACTGATATTTGATGCCTTGAGTTAAGTCAGTATATGAAGTATATGTTTTGAAATGAGCGAGTTATTTTCACGTCAGCAGCAATAAAAGCGAAAACGAAGGGGAGAATGCCTAAGACCCGCCTACGTGGTAAACGTATACGGACATGTCTGACTTCACACAGCTTTTTGAACCGCGAACAACAATACAAATAAATGATGCAAAAAATACATAGAACACAACCATAGAATTAAATTTATTGTGTCATTTTACGTTGATTTATTCTTTGGTAAAGTTTTCTAATCATAATTTGTGTGTCATCAAAATCGGTTCCCTCTCCAACTAATATTTTTCTAAATTAATCAGGTACAAAGGGGAAGTTTTGAAAAACGAATTCAGTAGTCTAAAGGTTAATAGTTTATCTGTATTCATGTGTGCAGTAGGACTGGTGTTTGTGCTTTGTTGGATCCATTTATAATTATTGTAATCTGATCACACATAGATAAGACGACTCCAACTCTTCAAATATCCCATCCAATCAGTTATACGAGACAAAGATTTGTGGGAAAAGTTTGTGAAATTAATTACTTTAGTAATTATTATTGAATAATTAGGATCCTGGTGGGAGTGTTTTGGAGTGGATTAGCCATGTCGTTAGACTAATTTAATTTAATTAATAAAAAACCCATCTCACCTGCAGTATCGAAAAGATTTGATTTAAACTAAAATAGCGCCTATAACTGTATTCTTTCTCGTTAGTTATATATTAGATTATAGCTCCACATAAAGCGAAAACAAATTCTCTATTGAAAAGATTAAAGCATGACGTAGATTATATAGTTTTAAGTAGATACAAGACTTAGTGTCGCATTTCATGCGATACAAATACATGCATCTATAGGTATGACATCCATGATCAATATCAATAAAATACTTCGGTTGTACCCTTTACATCTAACAGGTTGGTAAATCAATGAAAGTTTATCTGTTATTCTGCTGTTGTTGAATTCTATGCAGATGCATACACGATACAAATTTGCTTTCTTTGTGCTACACCACCATAAACTATTATATATATATCTGTTAAAGCGTCTTCCTGTGGATATATATAATAGATAAAGAGAGAATGGTTATACTTCATAAACGTCGTCATGAGCGTATGAGTCATGCAGCGGTTCTGGGGGTTTAGGCAATCCATCCACCCCTTTACCACCCATCGCTAGAAAATTCAGAATTTTAATAGTCAAAAATGTATTACATGTTTAGATAAAGGTAAAGTTGGTTTGCTTAAAGACACCACTGGAATTAATTGATTAATTACCAGCAGTTACTGGGTGTGAAATGTACTGTTATGTCGAAGCATGTTTACAAAAGAAACTTTCTGTCGCCACATACGCTACTTTTACAGTACTTAAGGGGTCGTTTATGTACACTTTCCGCACGGACAGAATGGACCAGTCGAGGATCACTGGTTAGAACGAGGAATAACTCAATGGGTTCACTGATGAGGATCGATCATTCGACCTCTCCAACCTCAGACCAACGCTGTCACACTGAACCACGTTCCGCTCATACATTATTCATTATTCAGTGTAAAAAACTGAATATATCTTTAATTTCAGCGCAAAGACACATTTTATTTCATGGTAATCTCTAGGGAAATTTTCATGGAACCTTTTCGCCACACCGCCACCTACATATACCTCCCTCCTCCCACAGCCTCATTAAAGATCCATCAAATATGCCTATGAACTACGTATCTATCCAAGCGCAACATCTTGTACACGACGGTTTACTGAGCGATCAATATTACATAGCCAATCTTTCAATGTAATGTTAGAAAATGCGAGTGTGAATGTATGTAACGGGTCATGTTCGCCATAGAAGAACTTTCAGCCGAATTCTACCTGCTTCTTGTGACAAGATTAATGTGTTTACTAACCACACGTGAATTAGAAAAATTCCTGTATTTAAAAGTCCAATACTCCTTATAATGTGTTCGACTTAGCGTCAACAAGAGGTGCATTTATATTGTTACGCTTGTTTTATGGAGGACAGCGGCCGTTATCAGTGAGGTAACTTTCCCAGGAATAGGTAAACAGTTATAACAGTTTGGTGCGTTGGTGACTCCGTATTGTTGGATGAACATTTTCTTTGTTCGATTTATAACATGAAAGGTAATTTGTTTGCTCATGTCATGTAATGGGCAATGGCAAGCATTGTGAACAGGGAATACCATCTTTATCACAATGTTCTATTCTTCTCTTCGCATAGTCATACGGCATAACTCGACATGCACAGTGTAAAGTAGGACTTGTTTTAGAATAATGGAAGATTGCACAGGAATATGGATTACGTTGTAATGTCCATGTGTTGGATTTTTATTTGACATGTAACATAGACGATTGCATAGGAATATGGATTTCGTTGTAAGGTCCATGTGTTGGATTTCTATTTGACTTTTAACATGTTTTACAAACACATAGGTTGGTTTTACATGGTTTGTCTTTCCGCTTGCCTCGTGATACTGCAATCTCTGGATGTGAAAATCGCGGTACTGTTGCCTTTTGATGACTCCCGTATGTTCTCGGTTCGACACATAGCTCCTGCCATCAATCTTGCAATTGATGAGCTCAACCAGCATGCGGAAATGAGTCAAAAATTGAATTTCTCGGTTAAATATAACGACTCTGGATGTAATATCGCTGAGGGTATCAACAAAGCTATTAATTTCTACATCAAGAAAATTGTTCACGTGTATTTGGGTCCTGTTTGTGACTTTGCAGTGGCTCCCGTCGCTAGTCAAGTTGTTTTTTGGAACCTTCCTTTGATATCCGGTGGAGCCATGGCTCGCGATTTTGCGGTGCATAGGTCATCTCAATACAAACTATTGACGAAAGTCGGCCCCGTAGATTTTAGGTCGCTCCACCAGTTCTTCTCAAATGTGATGTTTCATTACAACTGGCCGAAACTAAAACTCCTGTATTCAAAACATGGTCAAGATTACCAGGTGAAAGGTCTGTGTCATTTCGCGATTCAGTCGCTACATTACGACATGGAAGGTCCCATACCCGACATTAAACCAGATTATTTTCGTATTGACGGGATAACTGACAACGGACGCCTCCTTCGACAAGAAATTGGTGTGGATTTTTCAGGTGAGTATTATAATATACTTATTGCTCAGAAATGTCGACATTTCTCTCCACTTCTAGTATCTAGCCTATTCAATTAATTATTATATATTTTATTTTTATAAAATTAAAGGTGTTCATGCTATTTATCATAAATCATCATTATATAAGAATTATGTCGGTCAACATTCAGTCGACCGACTTCTTACGTTGATGTGTTTTTAGTTGAATTACATGCTGTTAGCACTCAATTGTGTATGGACATCTGGCTGACTGAACCTTTTTAAATTACGTATATCCACGGAGTTTCGCAATGCTCCCATGATCACGATCCACCATCAAACACCAGAACCCAATGTCACGTTTGTGCCTTAGGCGGGTATGTCATTTGGGTGAGTAAGTGATATGAGTAACCTTTGTTCAGGGTGCACATATCCAGCAAAGGTTTATACACCCGCGCACCCTCCTCCCCCACCCCGCCCCAACTGGGCACAGTCCGCTACCGAACCGTGCGTATTGTACAATAACACCATTGGTAAAAACAGTAATACGTTGTTGAAACATATTCTTTTTATAAGGCAGGATATGATCGAATGTCGCGAATTCATGGTGCCATCACTGTTTAAACTGTTGTCCGTGTGTGTGTGTGTGTGTGTGTACTTTCACCGTTTTGTTGAAAATTACACTGGATGTTTAAACTGCAACACTTGTAGTCCACCATCATAAACACCGAACTAGGTCATTTACTTAAAAATACAAAGTGTATTTTAGTGGATTCGAAAATACGGCACAGATGTGCAAGGCAATTGACAGTCCAAGACCGCAACAGCTCGACCAACCATTTTAATACAGTGACGATATCAGGTGTTCTCGACAGTTGCGCGTATCCTGTTCCACTGGTGGCACCCGTCGCAAGCACAGCGAACAAAACATAGTCATAGTCGAATGAAGATAAACTTTGTATGTTTTTATTTTAGATCAAGATATGAAACCGATGCTGAACCATCGGTAGTCTCTTTTGTTCAAATCTCAACTTGGAAAATAAAATTAATTTGGTCTGTATTATTATTATTGAATAGTGCGACAAATGCGAAGTGACAAAATATGGGGTACGGATGAAAGAAATAATGTAATGGGTATTGACTAGAAACAATATTTGTTTGACATTTTTTTAATGTCGCTAACCGATGCGCAGACATCATTTACAATACTATCTGAATAGATTAGCTTATTACTATACACTTCTGACGTTTAGTGTACATACTAAAACATGACATCTAGGTTACCCCATCTTAAAATATACTTAATGTATTGGTCTGTCAGAGCTTCTTCGCGCAAATAGAGAGAGGAAATTGTTCCTTCATAATCTCCGTATCTATCGAGGCGTTCATCATCCTACACAGATAAGTTTGCTAGGCGATCAATATAGCCAATGTTCAATGGAATCGTAGAAAATGCGAAACCCCTGTTCCACGTGCATGCTCGCCAAGACGGACTTTCTGTCAAATCCTCTTCGTTTTAGATGACGAGATCAGTGTGTGTATATACTAAATCCACCTATTCGATCAATACATGTTTTTAAAACAGTCGCGTTCGTTCTTCTCACCATGCGCCATGCGATGTCTTCGAGGATGCATTAACTTGCACTGTCTGGTTAAATATTGAGATTCTTGAAGCTTGTTTCACGATATCCTAATGACATTATACATGAGGTAAATAGGATGTTACAGGTATTTTTATACCAAATCTGCAAATGATTGCTGTATCCGAGGTGACGTATTTGGTGACAGAGGTTTCAGTATTCGATAAAAAGGTTCAAAGACTGTTACAATCATGGGAGGAGTTATGACAAGCATTTCGAACAAGGAATTGACTGGATCTGAATATAATATATTTTCTGTTTGTCTTTTCGTGTGGACATAATGGAATGTATGGTGTAAAGTTCGACTTCTTTTAGAACCATCAGCGATTGTATAGAGAAGGATATTTGTTAATGTTCACTTGTTGAATTCCTAACACTTGTAATGTTGAACATGTTTCACAAACATATAGGTTGGTTTTACCTTATTTGCCTTTTAGCGTGCGCCGTGATTCTACAATCTCGAGACGTACAAATCGCGGTACTGTTGCCTTTTAATGACACTCGTATGTTCTCGGTTCGACACATAGCTCCGGCCATCAATCTTGCAATTGATGAGCTCAACCAGCATGCGGAAATGAGTCAAAAATATAATTTCTCAGTAAAATATAACGACTCTAGATGTAATATCGCTGAGGGTATAAACAAAGCTATTAATTTCTACATCAAGAAACAGGTGCACGTGTTCTTTGGGCCTGTCTGTGACTTTGCAGTGGCCCCAGTCGCTAGACAAGTTGGTTTTTGGAACCTGCCTTTAATATCTGGTGGAGCCATGGCTCGCGATTTTGCGGTTTATAGATCATCTCAATATAGGCTTTTGACAAGAGTCGGCCCCGTAAACTTTAGGTCGCTTTATTATTTCTTCTCAAAGGTGATGTTGCACTACAACTGGCTGAAAATAAAACTTCTGTATTCAAAAGACGGCCAAAATTATCTGTTAAAAGGTCTGTGTCATCTAGCTATAGAAGCGCTGCATTATAATCTGGATGGTCGAAAACCCGACATTGAACAGGATTACTTTCGTATTGATGATAAGACGATTATAGAAAATCTTCTTCGTCAAGAAATTGGTCTGGATTTTTCAGGTGAGATTTTGGTTATCGCTTGTCAAAAATATCATTTTTCTCAACGTGTAACATCTCACATTTATTTTATTGATATGTTGAGGATTTTATTAAGTGAAATCATTTTCATTTGTCACGAGCTTTAGCGAGTGACTAAAATGAAAATTAGTTCATGAGGGACTTAAAGTTGATAAAACATGTTAGCAAGTTTAATCAACATGTACCATGTATTACTACAGACATTTCGTGTCGGTGTAACGCTGCAAATGAATATGAAGGGTAGTTCTACGCAATACACATGACGTCATATTTACAATTTGTGGCATATTTTAGTAACGTTCTTGTCAGTGGCTGGAATGGTTTTTACAACCCAATCAAATATCATGTTATACGAATCTTTGATAATATGATATTTATTTCCCCCGGTTAGAGCGGCCGCTGGGGTAATACTTAAAGCAGTAGTGAAATAATTATTCAAATTTGCCAATGGGCAATATCCATCATCTATAACTCACTTCCCTGTATGACGCCATTGCTGATACAAGCTGACCTCCATTTCTCTATAACAAGCTTCTGTTATTAGCGATTATACATGTAACCGCAATAACAGAATATTATATTATTCGTCACTCGTACCAAAGTCTATGGTAATTTTGTTACTCTTGTCGTATAACATTGACACAACATTGATATCGTCAATATATGCTATCTTATATTATTTTCACAACTGAAATTTCGTAAACGCCAGTTATGCGTGTATCACTGTATCATTTAGTCCGAGATCACTCTGACTTGACAAGGGTCTATATGGGCATTGCGTGGGTAAGAGGCTCGTCTAGCCAACAAAATGTCCATCTAGAACTTTATCGGTCAGAGTGTTCTAGCACTATGTATTATTGTGATACACGACAATGCAACCAGTATTATTATTTCAATTAGTAAGTATTTATGCATGATGCTAATACACGTAGTTTAATAATTTCCATCAACTTGTTTGACATAATAATGTGACTTTATTTAAGAAAATGACATTGATTTGAATTATTAATACTTAAATTAATATTTTGAAGAATACATATCGAGAAGACAAATGACGTATTACTGTATCGAACAAGTCGACATGGCGGCATTTGTTTACACAACATGTCGACATGATGTAATACCTTATCGCAACAAGTCGACATGGTGGCATTTGTTTACTCAACATGTCGACATGATGTAATACTTTATAGCAACAAGTCGACATGGCGGCATTTGTTTACACAACATGTCGACATGATGTAATACTTTATCGCAACAAGTCGACATGGCGGCATTTATTTACTCAACATGTCGACATGATGTATTACTTTATAGCAACATCTCCACGAGTCGATGCCAACTTTATTCCACTGTAGGACTGAAACTTATGAAAATCTTAATCTATATGACGCGATTTAAAGATCTCTCTCTGTACCGCACTTTCTGTAATTGGTTCTATTACATAACTGCATATTCTGTTTTTAATATCCGCTGTTAACCGTTAAGTGGCCCTAAAAGGATAGATTGGTAAAAACTATCCCAACATTACTATTTGAAGCTTGTATTATGATCGGATTTCACTGATAAACACGTGGATTAATTGTAATCATTATGGTTATTTCGACGCATGGTCTAAGGCGGAGCCAACTGACTCCACAAGCATACTGTACTTTCAAAATTAACCTATGAGGATATTTTATAATTATGCTCTTTACCTCCAATTAGATAGAAACAACCTTGTACAACCCCTGGTTGGGACTGGGTAAAACTAACATTAATCACGGATCTACAATAAGACTGACAGAATATTAAAACATGTAAATATATGAGATACCAACATGAACACAGACTTAAAAGGGATGCTATGTAAAGTTGTAGATAAACGGAGATGTTTTTTTTAAGATTGTTATTGTTGTGTCGGGAGATGGTAGAATCTATTCGTTGACTATTATCATAATTATAGCAGATTTGTATCTGCCTGCTCTTAACTGTATTGTGAACGCAAGGAAATCGACTGGCGATCAAGTCATAAAACATCTATCTCACAGGATAAATGGACAATGAAAGGAAGTGCATTGCTCTGCAAGGCTCAATGGGTAATAATTGTACTTCTACTTACACCGACTAGAGTCTACAACTGGCTTAACGAAGGCCGTGGCATGTACTGTCATGTGTGATGGAAAAAGAATATAAAAGATCCCTTGCTAATTATCAAATAGGAGTAGCGGGTTTCTTCTATCACACTAACTCTAACTTCTGTCCTGGACAGGCAATCGAGGCAGCAGGGCAGACGTGCTTGAACCTTAATATAACCATTGATATAAGTTATAACCATTCAGCAATAGGTACTGCCAACTGTGCATATCAGCAGGTTGTTTACATCAAACGTGGTCGAAGATTGAACCTTATTTGATATAAGAACGCGTAAATAAGCTAAAATAAGGGATATCCATACTGGTTTTCCTATTTGGCGACGTATACACCGGTTGTTTTACCGTCAAAAATATAGTTTTATTGGCGACGCGTTGCCGTTATAGAGGAGACAATAAAACAGAAAATTTGCGACTGTAAAAACATCGATATAGACAAGCACAGTAGGGTTATCTCTATTCTATGTTTAACAGTTGTTTATTGTTTGTTTTTCTTCAAACTACATGTATATCCATATTAACTTCGTTCGCTTTAAGAATGAACTGCCTCCTGGCCCTCCAGCTGATGACGTCAATCAAACCCGATTTTTAACGTGGAATTATATAACATTGTGCATTAGGAATTTTGTTCAGTAGGTAATGCGTTTGGTTTGGCTTTTTTAGTACGACTTCGTTGGTCATTTTAAACTTGGCTTGCGCTTAAATTCTCGTAGGCAGCCCATTTCCGGGATTTCTTGGAAGCGGGACGTAAGAGCGTCCGCCTAATGTTCAATAGGTCGATGGATCGATCCTATTCAGTGGACCGTTGGATTATTTTCCGTACCACAACTGGGCCATCAAAGACCGTGGTGTATGCTATCCTGTCTGTGGGGAAAGTGCACATAAAATATACCTTGCTGTTATTCGAAGATCAGCCTACGTGGCGGCAGCGTATATGCTCTGTGACCAAGTGTCGATATAACCGTGAGTTTTACATCCAATAACCGCTGATTAATAACCAATGTGTTCCAGTGGTGTCGTTAAACAAACAAACTTTATCTTTTACATATACATGTAGTACACAGACAATTGTTCAAAATCAAGCTATTCTGTTGTCAGTATACACCACTTGCCACCCGCAAGCCTGTACTTCATTAATAACATGCCATTGAGGAGGATGTCTAGTTGTTATTGTACATGCTTATTTCCATCCTGCGGTATGTCTTAACTGAATAACTTTTACTAACGGCACCTTGTTCACATGATCGTTTGTGTACCCTCTTATTAGCCACGTTTGCCTTCAATGGGCGTGCTATGTACCCAACCACTGTCTTACTGGCCAGGTTTACTTTCTAAACGAAACGAAAGTAAACATGACGATTCAAGTCGAAAACATAAGAATGGACATGGACATTTTGGGGTTATGGATGGTCAAGGGTCAATAATAGAAGTGCCATCACAGAGTGCGTTGTATTTATTCTGGGCTAAGTCAACACAACTCACCGAATTGTTAAACGTCTCTGTACTGTCTCGTCAAGTGGTCAGTCCAACAGAACAGAACAGAACAGAATGTTATTACTCCCATACCGATATTCAGACAGAATCTTTCTATACCATCCACATGTACGCTGCTCACATGCAAAACTGTGTATTAATATTCTGACGAGATTTTTATCCCGTTCCAACCCGTGGTCTACGACAGATACAGCAACCGCTGTGGTATCATATATGTGAGATATGCCATATAAACGACCTCATGCTGTAAATCTAAAAGAGTAGTATGTGTGGCGACAGCATGTTTCGTTTTTTAATGAAGTACCTATACATATCAAATAATTCTGAAGCAAACGTGGTGGGTATGTAGGTATTTTCCAGTGGTTGCAGAGTAGGGAAACCACATGAAAGTGGGAGATGATTCAGCCGAACGTGTGAAAATTTAAAATTATATTGTAAAAAAATACATTTTGATAAAAGTGAGCGAGTGGGGGAAGGAGGTGGGGGAGGGCACGATCCCGCGCCACCACCCCACCGCCCAATTCATGAACACAACACATCCCTTGCTGTTATCGTTGAAAGAACAGCATATGTGGCTGCAGTGGGTTTCTTCTGTGACCATGTGTCGATATAACCGTGCTTTTGACATGCAATAACCGCTGATTAATAACCATTGTGCTCCAGTTAAACAAACAAACTTTATCTTTGTCATTATACGAAGTCATCCACAGACCTATACTGATATCTCGTTTTGGAATACCTGACCCATTATACCTCCCCCACCCCAACACGTCCGATTACCAACATAATTATTTCGACACTTCTTCTAGGTGTTATTTTAGCATGTGGTTGTACATGTACAAGGTAGTAATCTGTCGATCAAGCATTTTTATTCCAATGTAACCCGAACCTCGTGTACCAAACAAGGTGGAGGCTTGAATAGTGCATTATATTACGTGTTTATTTTGTGAATTATAATGTCTTATCAATTTCAGGAGAGGTATCTAGCTCAGCGCCATGTTATTAATACATGTATTATGTTTTAGAATGTTGATCGTTGACCTATTGATAAAAGAATGTATATTACAGCTAAGGGTTTCAAAATTGATTTAATAATGGTGTATACAAATTTTGTGTATGAAAATGTAGAATACATACGAGAAATTATGTTAATATAAAAAAAGATAACATTGCGGATTGTATTACAAAGTACGTAAAGGGAATTCTGCTCGCATATCTCAGAAAATATTTTTGTTTGACAAAAAACTGATTTATCTACTTATAAACAAAATATAGATCACCTCATTTAACAAAAATAAAATTACAACAGGTTTAACTGTCTATATATACTGTAGATCCTGATAGATCCTGTAGATCATTATAATTATTAATGCGAAAAATGCGAGTGAGAATTATTCGCATTAATAATGTAACGCATTTATGTTAATTCATTGCTACACAAACGTCTTGTTAGAAAAAAAAGTACTATACAATCTCCAGATTATCTGAATTCCTAAAACAAACAACACAAAAATAAACTCTGCTCTGGAAATGTACCGACAATAATGTTTTTCTATTCTTATTTATAAACACAGAAATAGAGTCGACGGTGAAATTAATATGGAAGGAAAAAGGTGGAGTCGAATGATTACAAAGAAATACAGTGCGTCCTTGGCATTTCCGGTCAGCCGTGCGTAGAATTCCCGCCAGCCACGTGCAAAATTCACTCCAGGCACGCTGGCTTCTATACATTGGGGAATATCCACAAAATTAATATGGCCTTTGGGTAAAATATTGTGTAGAATTTCGTATTAAACTTTTTCCAAATGGTGGGGATGTCTTCGGTTGGGGGCATCGTTCGTTCATGTTGACTTAACTCAAACAGAAAGGCGGAAGAAGGGTTCGTGCTCGTAGCCATTCTCTCTCATGTAGATGGAAGCCATGTGTGGTGGATAGAAAACAGTCAGGCCAGTTCATACGATCGTAGTAAATAAAAAAATAAAAATTGTTTTTTTGTTCTGTTGTATAGTACTATCTGTATGGGGAGCTCAGAGGTAGAATGTCCGCCTGTGGCGGGATGGGTCGAGAGATCGATCCTCCACAGCGAAAAACATTTTTATGGGCTATTTTCCGTT
>JAUTCZ010044931.1:0-12155 GCA_032273805.1 Melanodrymia brightae | reverse complement strand
GAGTGCTCCGCCAGGCTCAATGGGTAGGTGTAATACCACTTATACCGATCAGTGTCCACAACTGGTTTAACAAAGGCTATGGTATGTGCTAACCTGTCTGTGGGAAAGTACATATGAAAAATCTCTTGCTATTTATCAATTTGGAGTAGCGGGTTTCCTCTCTCATACTAACACTAACTTCTGTCCTGGACAAGCAGTTGTCAGCTGGACTGCGTGACCATGACAGACGTGCTTGAACCTTTATTGGATATAAGCATGTAAATAAGTTATAACTAACTAACTCTTAGGCAACCTTTCTGAGTAACATATCTGGCAGAAGCAGGTTTCTTCCGAGATCATGTATCGAAACAACCGAGGGCATAGATTATCTGTAAGTATACACTGGTTACTGATCCACCTATTTCAGACAGCTTTTCTGTTTATCAATATTGTTCTATATTGTTTAGTGTGTTGCTCCATAAAAAGGAGGAAAATAATTATATAAATATATGTCTAGCAGATTGTGAATAACAATACAAAATTACAAGAAAAAAAAATGTTCAACAGAATTTCTAAGAAATTTTACGTGTAGTATAGACTTGGGAGGATTTTTTTTATGCAATATACAATGCAGGCCCTGTGCTTATAGCTTTTAAAGTGTAGACTTTAGACTACCGGTACCTAAAGTTTAGACTTTAATAGATTATTTTCTCCAATTAACAACTCGAGATGAAAACTAAATGTCTATTTAAAACAACTCACCGTAAAGGTTCATCGGATTCTTTCTTATCGGTTTCTTTACCCATAATCCTCCTCAGTTTCGCCGCTCTGGGACATCCAGACAAGCTACGGTGAGATGTATAGTTTCCAGTCATGTGTCCCGTCCCGTCACAACCAGGTGTGGGACACCTAGGTAACGCAAGTGCATGGAAAGAAACAGAACGTGTCACCGAGGCCAACATGCACAGACTGACTGGCCACGAAGAAAATGCAATGTCAACAGGGATTGGCTACAAGATTCAACTGTTATTGATATTATGGATGATGCAAAATTTAGTATTATTAATAAGAATTATAAAAACAGTCTAAAGCATGATAATTATGATTAAATGTAATGATGATGATGTGATATTTATCAATGGTGAAAACAATGTTTAAGCAATGAACAAACTGAATATAACAAAACACCATGCAGATACTAGCTTTAAGTGGACATAAAATGCAAAACAAAATGCTGTTTAAAATAAGCTATAACATTGATTTTTCCTTTTAGGCAAGAACTTCATGCAAGACTTGGTAAAATATCAATTTCTTTAATATGCCACAATTCTGATATTCCACAAAATAACATTAACTTTGCATTAGCATTATTATAAAATGCAAACTAACAATTGTAAATCGTATTCTGTTGGTTAAAAGTAGAAGCAAGGTTATTTACAGAGAATATCCCCGGACAAGGCAGATTGTAACCAAAAGTGACCCATATAATTTACTTGCAATACTGTTATCAGACTAAATCCAAAGTCATGGTTAAAAATAATTATTTCAGGATTCTACGTTTTTGTGGTAAGCAGTGAGGTCAGAGGGTTTCTTTAAGTGGTGGGTGACCAATAATAATGATCATTATTATTATGCAAGGCTAAGAATGCTTGAATTTTATAAAAAAAGTAATAATAAAAGCTTTAAAAGTGGAGGGTGGGGCGATCCCCAGCTCCGACAGCCCTGGAAAGTGTTGAATAAACCCAAGAATTATCTAGGATTAACTATTTTTCCAGGTATAGTTACTATTACTCAAGAAACAAGAATGTAAATACAAATAAATAAGCAACATCTATGTGTTAAGCCCTGGCCGCACATACAACTAAATAGTCGGGACTATGCGGCCACACACACAACGGATTAGTCGCTTACATTTAATCACCGACTCGCGAATGACCGACTCGTGCGGACAACTTATAACTAATCAGTACCCCCTCATCTTGTCCGAGGATATACTATAATACAGTGCAGCAGTTAAAACACAACATGCAATATTAAAATAAAATGATAAAAACAAAATGTAGATAAAATACTCAGCATTTGCAATACAAGCAGTTACAAAAGTCAGTCTTGGATTCAGGTTCAGGTTGGAACTCAATAACCCATGTCTAATACAGCAATAGTTCTGTTGGCATGGTTACACACTCTACGCGTGTGGTATCGGTTCACTCATTTAAACATGCTGTATATATGGTTCTCTGCTTTAGGTTTTTTTTCTCAAAATTTGTTTTTCATATTTAAACATATATGATGCTTTATGTTGGTATTTCTAATGTCCTCAATATATAAAATAAAATATCACTTATCTTTTTTTAATAAATTGAATTCAAAATAAAGCATTCATTTTATTTTGGCCTTACCGCAAACATTTATAAAGCGGTTATGCAGTGTTTCAAAACAGAATTGTATTCCTGATTTAGAAAAGTTCTCAAATCTAATCCGTCAAGAGACTTTTGATCTAAAACTGACCTCTGTGAACAATCAAGCCAAACTGAACAACACACATTATAAACAAAACTTTCATGGACGTTTAAACAATGAAGAATCAAAATAAAAAAAAGAAACTAAATAAACAAAGGAAAAAATAAGAGAAAGCAAACAACGATGATGATGGATTAAACATGCAAATGATGTACAGTACTAAAATCGGCAACAAAATCAACTGAAACAAAAACAGAAATCATGCCAAACAATATTCACAAGACAAAAAGGAGCAAGTGAATATAAGAGGCTGAAAGTTGATTGCAGAGGTCACTGCGAGACTGGTCACTTACTTCTGCTCGACCTGATTGTCCGTAACCATGGCACGATCGGCCATAGGGCAACCTGACAGACTGCGGTGAGATGAGTAATTACCGGTCACGTGACCTGAACCGTCGCAGCCGTTAGTGGGGCATGCCAGTAGTTCACGACCCGCTTCTCTCTTTGGAGAGAGTGGGTTGTCGAACACACTGTATCCAGAATCAGGGCTGTCTCGGCTGTTAACGGAAACAATGTTTCATTGAAGTCTTTAAATATAATTATAAATACAAATCTATTTTGTACCGATTTCTCAGGTGTTTCAATTTAACACGATACGAACATGGAAATGTGTTGGCAATTATAGTAATGCTTGCTAGATATATTTAAAACAAAAATAATTAAGCCACCAAAATTCTCCAAAAATGTACAGCAAACAATGGTGAGATGAAACAGTTATACATTTAGAAATCTATCAATTGGTTAAACCAACTGACCAATGGAAATGCTGAAATCAACAATATGTAAAATAGTGTGCAAGGTTTAAAAGTTAGAAGAAAAAAGACAACTAGTTGACAGTATATGCTTTATTTTCATAAAATGTAGTACATAATGTACACTATACAAAACATAGTATAAAATTTCAGTATGATAACATTGTACAAGAATCAATTTTCACCAGATAGGTAACAATGATTTAAAATGTTTAACTCCAGAGTCTTGTTGTATATTAGTTTTAATTTCAACATTTATATTGTATAAACATGAACAAAACATGTACTACAATATATAACCATAACTGTTGTGCCAGTATTCATAAACAAAGTGTGTGTGTTTAATTTAACAACAGACAAACCTAAGGAAAATATTTCGCTACAGGTTGGTAGTATTGGTGGTGAAGGATATTCTAAATGTATGGTGGGTTTGGATGGCTTTGTTTTGCCCGAGTAATTCTTAACAGATTTGCTAGAATACATGTTGTTGTTGACATAGTACAACAAATGAAGAAAGCCAACCACTGAAACTGGCCAATCCAAGACCAAATGATTAACCTAATCAAATGTTTAGTGGTATATTTTATCAATTAAAATAGCACACGTTATTATTTAGTTTTACTTGGTCTGGAAATGGAAGTTTCTTGTACATTAATGTCTTAATTTGGTTAGCTAATTCTATATATTATTCACATAGCACTATCTTTTAGATCAGTTTTAAAAACATTTAAAGATGTATAATACCGGTAAATGTTCTCATAAAAATAATAACCTGAGAAAGATTTCCATGAGAGGGATGAGTGCAAGGAGTTATACGAGTTATAATGTTAATCTTAATACACTAAAATGTATTTTTGTTATTGTGAATATCACTGAAGGTTAATTACTACATATATTTATTTGTTAGGCAGATAAAGCATCCGATTAGTTTAATTCAGTATCAATCATTACACATGTGGTCATAACGTCGAAATTCCCATAATTGGGTCATGACATTTTTTACGACATCACCAACCATTACTTTTTAGTAACATATTCTTCAATGGTCAAAAGGAAAATTCGTAAAATAATTGTCCTTTGGAATAAATAAAAAATTATTCACTATTTGATATCAAGTTCATATAATTTTGTGAGAACTAAAACTAATTTATCTCAGGACTAGAACTTTATACGAAATGAAAGCATGTTTGTTAATGTTATCCTGTAGTTGTAACTATTGTCTGTCTGTTAGCAATCCTGGTGGATAGCTGAATAGTACAGGTGAACCGGTGAACTTACAAATAATATTACACACAAATGCTGTTATCTTCTATATCTCTCTCTTTATGAGTGTCATACACAATAGAGTAACAAAGAAATAAAAACATTTACTTAATAATGCGTGGAAATGTTCAAATCCACAAGCATGATATTTCGTATAAATTGACATACTTATGCTATTTACGATTAACATTGACAAAACCAAACGGTAAAGTTTTACATTAGTTACATGTTTAGAAGCGTTTCTTTGTCTACATTTAATTCAATTATGATGGGTGGGGAGGGGGTGGGATTTTTGAGACACCCAATAGAGCAAATTAATTAAACAACATAATTTGCAAATTTAGTGAGAGAGGTGTACGTAAAATATTTATTTAAAAAAGCAAAATGAATTTCAAGTTCTTGCAGAGCAAGAATCTGTACAAGAAATATTCAATTAGTGTTTTCATGTTCGAAAAATGTTCCAATACATTTACTTACGCATACTTAGTTGAGATTCTTCTTCCCCACAGGAAAATAGTATTTTCTGAGATAAACGAGCATCTATTTTGTGAGTTTATCAAACTTACCCTACACCTTATAATTAAACAGATTATTTTTATATCAAATGTATATCAAACGGACCGTAATAATCTCATTTTCTTAACTACTTGGCTTATAGATTAGCTTTAAATGAGATGCAAACTGGAGCAATGCTTCCATTATACATAATTTAATACAATTTTAATATTGAGATCTTGGTATATTTTTGTAATTTGGAGACATATTTTAGCAAATTATTTATCAAGATTTTGCATACATTAAATTATCAGAAAGCTGATATTTGTACAAGACAAATTGTCTTCCAATTGTCTTCGGTGTCAAACTGCCTACAGATTGTAAACATTAGAACTGAAAACAAAATATTACCACAATATTATAGTTACGGTACACGTACACGTCAGTATCGGCAAGTAGGGTTAGACTGGACAAGGGTGCCAATATCATTCAGAGGGAACCAACATGGAACACAAAAGGCAGACTGGGGCAAGTGTCTCCGAACACCACAACCGGTCTACTATAAACATGTCTTTCAACACAGCAATGCAAACGTTGCACAGGTGATGATGTATAAATGTATTTTGTGGTGATGAAGAAAAACTATACAGCCAGATGGATAGACAGGCATAACCGAAAACAAACCTACCAGAAGTACTTACTTTGCACTCAAAATCATAGAAATTATGTGGAATGAAATATTAAAATAAATGTTTGTCCCATGTTGAAGTGTCATAACACAACATCAATGTATTAACACTAAAAGAGTTAATTCACTTCATGGCGAAAACAGTGCACACAATTTAATGCACATTTCCATGGTAGCTTTTCAACAACATTTAATTCCATGGAATAACAACAACAAAAAATCTTTGAAACGTTAATGCTTCAACCAATATGTTAACCTACCCACTGCTGGGAGATGTGATGCCATTTTCCTGTGAGCTGCTTCTAGAATTGGCAGCATTGGCCAAAGCCGAATGCAACGCAATTGTCTTGCTAACAGGCTGTGGGATGTTCAGGGTTGCACCACTGCGACTTAACAAAACACTGGCACTCATGCTGGCACTTGGAGGACGAGGGGGAATGGTCACATCTGCCGAAACTGGCACAATGAGATTCACCTTTTGTTTCAAAATATCAGGTGATTTTCTACACAAGATGGATGCCGAATTAGAATTTGAACTAGAACTTGAGTTTGAGTTTGAAGATGGGTCGTAACGAAATTGAGGCTTATGATGAGGACGACGACTTAAAATATTTGGCCTCTCGGGCGCAAAATCTCTTGCCTTCGGTGGCATAACCAATGTTTTTGGTTTAACAGGAACAGCTGATGCTGATGCCTCCTGATGAGTACGATTATATTTTTCAAGTTCTTTTGCAAGATTGTTTCTTGGTGTGGCCTGTGAAACAGCTGAGCCAAATCCAAATGTATTCAGATCCAGTTGTTTGGTTAATATCATCGGTCGAAGAACACGGTCGGACGATATACCTACAACGACAGATAAATATTTGAAACCTAATATCCTTAGTAAGGATAATAGAGATATCAATAAATTAACTAAAATTTAACTTAATACCCATGATGATACACGTCTAAGCTTGAAAGAAAAATCTATAAGCAACTTATGAGATATACTTTGCTGCGTATTAACTCTAAACTGATATTGTTCCAATTATGACTAAAATCACACTAATTTGTCCAATTCCATCATCCATAGAACTCAAATTTAAAGTCCTTGATAAATCCAAGTATTATGAACAAAATTTAATGGGAATGGATATGTTGTGAATCATAAAATACATGCTAACTCAGGCTTTTTATACTTAGACATACTGTTTGTTTAATATTGCACCAGAGAACACCTACTGGATGTCAAATATATGCTAATCTGTGTTAAATGTATGCTAATCCATTTAAACTAACTGCAATAATACAAAAAGTATTTAAGCATATTAATTATAAAAAACCAGATTGACATATTAATGAATTCAAAACAATTATTGTACTTAATTCGAAAATCTTATAATTACTACACTAATAGAAGAATGGTATTACACATATAAGAGAATCCATTTAAAGCTTTCAAAATCAGAGTTGGTTGAAGAACAAGGGACAATTGTCATTTCAAATTAACATATGATATAATGTATAACAAATACTATATAATCAAATAGAAAATGAACAACAATGACAAGCAAATATAACAGTTGTTTGAAGTTTTGTTGGGTTTAGTTGGTCAACAATTGCCGATTGATATCATCTCTTCTGAAATCAGATGTCATCAGGCTACTATAAACAATTTGAGTACTATTTTAAAGTTTGTAAAGTTTGCTTGATGACACCACTGGAGCATACCGTAAAACTGGTAATATTTGTCTGTAAATTGTAATGATTTAAAAAAAAAACAATCATCTTGCAATGTGCCATTTTCACAATAGAAACTAAATTGTTACAATTTTCAACGAATATCATTACTAGTAATTATTTGCGTAATTGCAATTTTTACGGTTAAACCACAAACGCGAAAATTACATACATGCAAATAATACTTGTTTTACAGTATTGCTTAGTAATCATTGGCTATTGGTATGGATGGTAACATTAATACATGGTCTCAAAAGAAACCTGCTTCTGCCAGATGGTCTATTCATACTGATTAACAATAAGGAATCTTTTATGAGCATTTTTCAATAGACAGCCTTTGATGTACCAGTCGTGGATCACTTTTGACATGAAAAGAACACTGAGGAGGATCGATCCTTCAACCTCACTGATCTCAGTCCATGATTTTTAAACAAAATTCTAGATTAAAGTGACTTAGTTGCTGCTAGAATGTTCATCAACCAACTGATACCCCAACAAAACTAATCTATAAATAGTACCAAATACAAACCTGGCATAAAAGTTTCTCGAGCTGCGAGTTTGATGAGCTCCGACTCGGAACAAGCCGCAAGGACTGCCCGAGACGGGTCATTGTGTTTGGGCAGCACCACCAGGTGGAGTCCTAACACCAAGAACCAAACAACAAAACTTAATAGCAACAAATCAAACAAAACAAAACATAAATATCTGTAGTCAGGAAATGCTTTTCTTTAGTGTTTGTAGATATAGTGCACATAAAACTAAAAGATAATCTTACTGCTTATCAAGAACAAGAATACTATATTTCTGCAGTTTAATTATCGTAAATAATCACACAGCAGCAATACATGTAGGATGCCTATAGGATGATTATTCTAGATAAGCAACAAGATGACTTTTTTTTAATGCACTTTCTCACATCCAGGACAGTGTATACCATAGATTATGACATACTAGTCATGGATAGATAGTTAGAATGGGGAAAAATTATTTGAATTAAGGATGCACAGTAGGCCTAATTTGGATAAAATAATCCTTAATAAAATGCGGACAAATAGTTGGTGAAAAGCATTTCCAACTACAAAACAAAGTGTGTACACTCTCCCAGTTCATTTGAATGTACAAAATGTATTCAAATAATGCTAATAGATGTTTTTCTCAATTAATTCTATTCTTGATTATTATCTGGCAAGTTCAACAGAGCAAAATAAAATAAGACAACATTAAAAAGAGAAAGACGATAACACAAGTGACAAAGAAAACTTCCATGACAGACCACAGCAAGCAAACGTGCCAGATGTTAATGCTAATTAGAACAAAATACACTTCTTACTATCATCATTAGTATTTTTTTAGTTGTTTGTTAAGAGACAATTAGAATGGACTTTAGTATAAAATACTGATGCTATGATAAAGTACCATTAAACCAGTTTGAAAAGACATGAGCCATTGAACCATTTTCATTATTTTGTTTTGTAATCTACTGAAGAAAATGTACACAACCCAAATAAAAAGAAAAACAATTGACAACAACCGATACGGACACAAAAATAAATGCAAGCTCTCCAGATAGAAGGTAGTGTTTGGTAAACAACAACCATGATTACAAACAGTCCTTGAATGAAAAATGATCTAACCTTCACTGCCCATGCCAGGCAAATCAACAATTTCATTGTGAAAAATAGTGTTACTTGGTGTTGTTTCTTCTCCTGTAATGGTCAAGGCTCAAATACTCAATGTTAGTAATGTTAATAATGACCAGTCTTGATGTGGTCAGTTTGTTAATTTTTGTTACATAGCATCACTATCAATGTCTGGCACATTGGCAATAAAATCATATTATGTACTGTGTAACAAAATGCAACATATATCCATAATACTAAACCCCAGTCTACACAAAATCTGTTTTTGATAGCTAAACAAAAGGATGTACAGAGAAATATTGAAGAAAAAAAAACATGGGGAAGGATGGGGAAATGGATGTGATGAAAGGAAGTTAAATTAAGATTGGTGTTGGAGTTACATGATAGAAACTGTTCAGATATTGAACAGGTAGTGAGGGAAGACATGGACTGGAACAGGTAGGCGAGTTTGACATTAGTAACTCATGTGTTAAATTATTAATTAAGATGGTATTTTGAGTAGAGGAAAATTTCAATTAATAGATGGGTGTTTGGTTTGCATATCCGTCCGACGCACACAAACAATTATTTGTGGCTTAGCTGTAAAACAATAACACAATGGCAAACATTCAGGAAATGGTTGTGAAACACTGATTATGTAAATCAAATGAAATGAATAGATGTTTAACGATACCCCAGGACAAAAATAAGCATTGTTTATTGGGTGTCAGAACATGATAGTGTGTAAATTATGTGTAGGTACGATGTAAATATTGATTTCTTAATTAGCCCCGTTAAGAGATTTGTCTATCATTTGTGTAGTGGCTGGAGATACGAAACATTACATAATCAGTGTTATCAAATAAACTTGCCAGACTTCAATCAATATCCCTTGTCTTTGAAATCAACATATCTTCTGTTTAATAAACAAAATAACTTCTTTTTTTTTGTTATCAAATTTCAAGGAAATGGTAACAGTAAAGCATAACAGTAAATTTTAAACACAATCGTATTCTGCAAATATTTTTGAAACAAACAGTACTTTAACAAAAATACCTGTTGCTAGAGACAAGGGAAATAATTCTGCAATAAGAGAACAATGTAATACACTCATCATAAACATTGTTGTACATTCACAAGTCCTGGGGAGGTCACATGATCAACTTTGAACATATTACTTAATTATACATGTATTAGAAAGTTGACAAAATGTATTACTTTTGTATATTTGTAGTAATTATTAACACATTCATTGTTGTCTTAAATATTTATGATAATTATATATTAAATGGTCAAGTACAGAAAAAAAGTATATTTTAAATAATTATAACATAAAAAAAAGTTAATTACAAATTAATGTGTAAGAATTAATATCTTCTTTAATGTTTGATTCATTACAAAAATAGTTAATCAAGTAAAAAGTAATAATTATGTGAAGATGTTTACCCTTTTTGTTGTTTTGTGCACTGATTAGTTTGCCCATTGCTGCAATTGGACATCCTGATAAACTGAAACAAAAATATATAAAATGTACAATAAACAAAAACAAAAAAATTATGTATTTATTCAGAGAAAGATGAGAACTATTCCATGGGGAATTAATTACGCATCACAAGTTTTATTTTGTGATTTCCCCACTATATTTCTCTTGATGGTAATAACCATGTCATGTTGTCTGGGCATACATCTCAACACTATTTCTGTCTTGCTGTGGAACACTAGAAGTAATATTTTATTCATGCAGGGGCCACGAAACAGGTAGTGGTAGGGGCAGAGCAGGAGCACACAGATCATACCTCCCCTCCACTTTTCAGTCTTCTTGGCCAAAATGTTTTCTTCCCATATAATTTTAGAATTTTCGTATGTGCAACCCCCTCCCCCAACCCCACCACATTTTGTCATGCTTAGCAACTCCTATGATGTAGCCCTTAGGCTTTAATGACATGCACTATCATGACTTGTTTAAATTTAGAAGGTAAACTGGTTAATATTTTAAAGGGTTATTTTAAAATAAATGTGTTTGGTATCTATATACATACCTTCTGTGATGATTACGATTGCCGTTAACATGTCCCCGACCATTACAACCTGACGTCGGACATTTCACTGAACCCTCGTGCATTGCAAGAACTGAAAGTCAAAGAGGATTAACTAAAAATGGTGAAAACATAGCTCTGAGAAGGCTGAAAATATATAAAAATATGGGTCACACTTATATACTGTAGATCCTGAAATTAATGCGATCATTATATTAATGCGAAAAATGCGAGTGAGAATTATTCGCATTAATAATGTAACACATGTATGTTAACTGATTGCTACACAAATGTGTTGTTAGAAAAAATATTATATCAAAGGGAGACCACGTCGCTTTTAGTATGACCATCCTTATTCGCATAAATTTAGTGACGCGTTAATTTCATGATCTACAGTATTATAAGACAAGATTTCTCCTCACTTGCTATATATTATTTTCTCTCATTATTATATATATGTAGGACAGTTATTGCTTGAAATACAGGTATGGAAGATATTTCTATCTTTCATAGTATTTCTCATGCAAATCCAAACAATACGAAGTCGTGACATCACGGCATTTTCAACAATATTGGATATGACGAGTCACCTAGGCTGTAACAGCTATGTATTTCACGATTTACAACTAAACAATTGCTTAATTCTTCAAAATTAAGTTTTTATACTTTTATAACAAACCATTTTTAAACCAGGTGTAGTTAATATGTTATAAAACTGTTCAGCCATCTTTATCTCCTATCAAACATAAACGTTTATTGATGGAAAGAGAGAAAAAGAATCTATCATATGACTTCATGTGGGATAGAAAAAGTCGGAAATTTCCACCACCACATTATGCCATATGATGGATTCTTAAAAACTACAATCACATTTCTGACAGAAACTACTTACGCTCGGGGTCTATCCTGTCTTTTCTAGGGCATCCTGATAAACTGCAAGGTAAAACAAGGACGAGAATGACAAACATGTTGGGATGTGTCACATCAGTTTTAACCTTCTGACTACAGCTGTCCACTTAAGTCGACAACGTCAAACTTTGCTCTGAATACCGATGTCGACTTAAGTCGACATGCGTACTGCGCG
>JAUTCZ010044920.1:0-12155 GCA_032273805.1 Melanodrymia brightae | reverse complement strand
AGTCCGTAGGAATATAGGTCCGACACAATGTAAAATGCTATAGGACCTACATACCTAGGAATCCTAGTCCAAACCAGGCTTTTATAAAACACATAGTTTTATTGCGCTTTTTCTTACATTAACTCTAGGACTTATAGGTAATAACTAGTTTTATGGATCGGACTATTTGTTTTATTCCGTAAATATATATTTTATTATTTAATCCATTTTGTTATGATATAACCGGACTTGCGTTCCTTTTACACCGGTATTGTATTGACTGTGTCCCAACCTGCCTTACGTTCAATAGGGCGAGCGCTCTGGACCTATGTAACTGGTACCGATAGTGTACTATCATATCACATTCATTTAATGCTAGATGCAAACACCGGTGATAAAACATTTTGACTCGCCCTATTGAACGTAAGGCTGCTCTATTTCCACGAGTCGTGATTGTCATAATTATATAATACTAGTATTATGTTTTGTCGTCTGCTAGACTAAGTGCAGTAATGCCATCTGCTAGTGGAGTAAGGGCGTAAGTTGAGGTCGTCGTATTTCGATATCCGGGGAGCATTTCGTTAATTGACACACAGCAAATTGCAAATCCTCAATGATTTGATAGCCAAAACGGCAACTCACTTGACAGATGAATGTCATACAAGGTTATATATATGCATAAAAACATTAAAATTGTGATGGTTTTTATTATATAATCATTTCTGTGCACGTTTTCATCAATTCTATAAAAAAACAACAGACAAAAGATAGCTGTTTACGATTCAAGAATGCGACAGGACAAAAAGTCACAGAAAAAAAGTCAAAGGATAAAGTCAAACCTTAAACCTTGTCGTATAGAAACTAACCTAAAGATCAGCTTGACTTATCCTAGCCTTAAACAGAGTGTGATGTGTTTTCCGGCTTCTTTTATTTTATGGAGAGAGCGGGGTTTGACTCAGCGTTAGAACGCTGAGGTGTATGCGCTCAAAGTATCGATTCTCATCAGTAGATCCGTTAGTTTTTTCCATTCCAACCACAGGTCTACGATTGCTTTATCAAGGGCTGTGCTATGTAGTATTCTCTCTGTAGAATAGCGCATACATAATAAAAAGTGCATACATAACATAACCCAATGCGTAATCTGCACAAAACAGAGTTGAAGGGACATTACGGCAAAGTCGACTTACCAGTCTTAAAATGCTACAAGGATCGATCCTTCGACCCATGGAGCCGCATGCGGACGCTTTACCGCTGGACTACGCCCTGCTCGGAAATACAAACAGTCAAATTACGTCACGGGATCACCTGTCGTCTTTTCAATTTCTTTAAGAACGTCGCCCAGCGACAGTAGCAACGATTACTCAATCGTGTACGTCTCATCAACAACTACGTCACAATTCTACCTTCACGCAATAAGACAAAGGTAACGCAACAACTAGCATTGGAGTGAAGTCTTCTTCTTAGTTAGTTAGTTAGTTATAACTTATTTACGTGCTTATATCCAATTAAGGTTCAAGCGCGTCTGTCGTGGTCACACAGTCCAGCCGCCTCGGCTGTCTGCCCACGACAGAAGTTAGTGTTAGTATGAGAGAGAGGAAACCCGCTACTCCAAATTGATAAGTAGCAAGGGATCTTTCATATGCACTTTCCCACAGACAGGTTAACACATACCACGGCCTTTGTTAAACCAGTTGTGGGCACTGGTCGGTATAAGTCGTATTACACCTACCCATTGAGCCGGACGGAGCACTCACTCTGGGTTGGAGTCGGAAAGTGAGATCCACTAGCGGGATTCGAACACTGTTCCTACCAGCCATAGTCCGTGGCGTTAACCACTACACCACGGAGGCCGGTGAGCCGTTTTATTACGTATCAAAATTTTATTATCGCAGTTTAGCAATTTAACTATTAATTTGTCAAATTAATATATTTCGTATACAAACTTAAAATCGTAACTAGGTTAGGCCCGTATTCAAAGGCTGTGAGGGGTGGGGTAGAAACCACTCTATGGCACACATTGTTTAAAGAACTCCATGTATGCAATATTAAGTGCAATATTCTACACAAATATAAACGTTTCCTATTGTAAGTCCACTTTGAAAAATAAGGAGAAAAAGACTCGAAAAATCCTGAAACGGAAAGCTGTAGGCCTATGAGTAAATGTTTCTTTTATAGACTTATTCATCCAAAATAAAACAACTGGGATCCGCTGTATCATCTTTAACACACGTATAAACATCTCAGTATGGTTTAACTTATAATACAAGTAACTACATGTACATGTATATTGTTTTATATGCAACGCAATAAAAATGTTGTGAAACCATTTTACAAACACTACATCATTGATGATTTATACACACAATATTCGATTTAAATAACAACACCAAACACTGTAGGCCCATTACGACCAGTTATAAAAGTACAAATAACGGTATAAAAGAGGCGCGGGTTGTACAAGGATGACGAGTACAAACAACAACAACAACACAATGTACAATCTGCTAAATATTCCGTATCAATAATAAAATTTAATTATATAACATTAATTTTATTGCCAAATTGTTATAATTTGTCATACAAATAATTTGTTTTATAGCTTATAAAGTTGTGACCCATTTATTCGTAATCCTAGTAATAAGTTTGTACATAGTACGTAAAATCACTTTTTATGCAAATAGGTTGAGTAGATTCCATCTTTCATCCTGCGTAATAAATAATTACTGTGATATCTCCTGCTGTATTATATCACTTCTGGTAGTTTTGATTGGTCAAAAATAAACCTGAGGGTTCTAAGCATGGTGTCATAACGTTTCTAGCGGTATAACAGAGGCCGCGGAAGATGGTAAAAAGTGGGAGGTGTTGGGTGGGTGGGGGCGCGGGTCAAATTAATATTGTAAACACATTTTGGTCAAAAAGTCTTAATAATGGATGGGGGATGTCCCCTCCCACGTCCCGTCAGCCCTGTAACACAATGCATTTCACCAATTGATAAAACATTGCAAGCGTTCATTTTTTATTTTATTTAAAATTGTTGTTAAAAATAATTGCAACTATACAGAAAAATAATTATTTATAAAAAGAATATCACCATCCACCCATTCCTTCCATTTATTTCCTATGATATCAAATTGGATAAAAGTAGGGTTTTTATAATTCTATTAAATCAAAATGAAAAATTATGACATCGCACGACATCTGGGAGTTTCGTCTTTGTATTCTTTACACTCTATTTGCATAGAAAGTAATTTGTTTTCGGTCTACCCATTGACCAAGTATAAACTTTCAAAAATAAAACAAGGACTCTTGTTTATACGCAAATCCATTTGCGTTTAATTATAATTATAAATCCGCTTATGTCGTCGTCACGTGATCGCGTTTTTCGTGCCAAAATGGTGATTGATTCTCGTTAACATTTTTGTTTACAACTCTAAAATATGGATAGTGCACATATTATTTCAATTGCTGTTGAATTTGAAATGTGAAAGAAGAAGGTGAGGAGTGCCAGTTGTCGAATATCCTGTGTTAGAGATATTCACAGAAAATTCAGATTATAAATGTAGGCCTAAATAAATTATATAAGGTAAAACTATCGTCTCCTAATAAATATAATTTAAGATACACTAAATAGTGAAGACAACGTTGATACAACGACTCACTAGGAAATATGAACAAAATATACAACCTTATTGTGCAATGACTGCAAGGCATTTCTAGTTTCCCAGACGCCGTGACAGTCAGACATTATAATGAAAGCTCTCGTTGTGGACACCTCGTGAAAAGTCTTCGTAAAGAGAAGTATTTGGGAACTCTCGGTTATGTTCGAGAACTCTCGGTTATGTTCGGGTACTCTCGGTTATGTTCGGGAACTCTCGGTTATGTCCTGCAACTCGTTTTTGACAGAGAAGTCTATGTCAATGTTTAGAATATGATTTATTACAGTGGCGTAGGAAGACGGGGTGGTTTGGGTATGGGAAATGTTTCAAATTTCAGGGGTAAAATTTTGTTTTTTTAGCATAAAATTTATAAAATATTTTACGGGTACGCTTCCCACACCTCTGTTTTGGCACATGGTCAGTTTCAGTCAACTACTTTCGTTTACATACAATTTGGACTAAATGCATCTAAATAACACGTTAAAAAAAATTATATATAAAAATTGTAATATACGCATTGTGCCCTATTGTCAGGATAATCAGTCTTTCCGAACACTTCCGAGGATTCACGAATGCTACGAACAGTTTATTTACAGTCACCACTTTTCTCTGTATGTAAAAATATATCATTCAGTTAACAAGTCAGTCAATGGTACATGGAATGCACACCGTAACAAATATATACATGCACTCGTGTCAATCACTGAGGTATATTATGATATGTCACTTATTGAGATGACACGAACAGAAAGACATACAGATAGACAGACAGACGGACAGACAGGCATCAGCTGAATGGTGGGGGTAGATACACTGTCTTCTCTAAAACTTATCTTTGTTTCAACCTACAATATCAAAAATATAAATTGGATAATTATCATGGCAAATAACGTTTTCATTCAAATTATGTAAACAAAAAACAATAATTTATCTTTTGTAAAGCTATTTGCCCATTTTTTTGTTATAGAACAAAATGTATTATATTTATTAAACATGTACAAACTCAGGAATAGATTGGTACATGTAAGTAAATTCAACCAATTTAACCCATAGACTGATCACACCAAACAAATCCTCGATAAATACATGTACTAGCATCATAAATTTACTATACTATAATACCATATTGCCAACCAGTGTAATAAATACGTAATAATGACCTCGTTCCTGCATCTTTCTGGACAGAAGACGAGACGCCACGCTTTAATTGATCCTCACTTGCATTGTGCCTATATTTTAATGTACGCATCACTCCCAAATTTCATTATCTAAACTAACAAATTTGCACTTGTGCACACCCTGGGGATAATTCTAATGCAGGGCCGTAGCTAGGGTGGAGGGCAAGGAGCAGCCCCCCAAAAAATTCCGGTAAAAATAATAGGAACTTAAAGAAAATCCATGACCTCCTACTGACTTGCACCTTCAATGCTCGTTCGTTTCCCTCAACCCCCAGTACAAAAAAAAATCCTAGCTACGTCCCTGCAATGCACACTTCTTTATCCTGGTAACAGCATTTGTCAAATACAACAAACAATAATTATGACCCGTTTTGATGGGGAAAGTGACATACACGATTCCATTCCCAGCAAAAATGACTGCGCAACATACCATCGTTTATTGTGTGTCACAGCAGAAAAAAAAATGATTGTCCAAAATCATTGCAACACGATGTCACTTTTTTAAGTCACAGTAAAAAAAATGTGCTGAAAGAACGTCTTGGTTAAATTGACGTTTTGAAATCACTCTTCTTCATGGCGTGGGGCACTGAAGTTCACATCTCCAGGAATGATAATGTTAACACATCACAGTCGTTATATCACTACCAAAATCACAACCAAGCTGACCATTTTTACACGCTACGGTGTCATAGCATACTCTCCCCGCTAGACACGCTGTTCTGTCTTATTAATATGCTCACTTGTCTCCTCATCTGACAGTAACACACCGACAGAAGAACGGTCAGCACGGACAGACCGATGCAGGCTGCTATCAGAATCCAACTATTGGAGCTATACGTTATGACGTAGCGACCTCTAGAGGTGACACTTTCTTCAAATCCGTATATATAACTGTCTCGGAATTGCTTTCGATACATCTCGGGAACTTTTTGGTTCCAGAAGTTCATTTTCTGTGATTTGAAGTGCGTTCCTACAGCTACTGCAGGGTCTTCGTCGTGAGAGAATAGTCTTGTATACAGCGGCCTCTGTTCGGTGAATCTGGCCATGTGGAATTCCTTCAGTGGTACTAATGACGGCAACCTGCAATGGATATGACCACTAGTTGAAAAAGGAAAACGCTGTTTAACACGCAATTTTAATCATTGGCCATCAGGTATTACATTCGTAGTAAATTTGACATAAGTTAAAGCTTGTTTGTTTAACGACACCTCTAGAACACATTGATTATTAATCAGCGGTTATATCGACACTTGATCATAGAGGAAACCTGCGGCCGCCATAGGGTATTATTCTTCGAATAACAGCAATGGATATTTTATGTGCCACAGACATGGTAGCACACACCGCGGTCCTTGATGATCCAGTCGTGGATCACTGGTTGGAACGGGAAATAACCCAACGGGTCCACTGAGGAGGATCGATCCATCAAACTATTGAACTTCAGACCAACATTTGCGATGAGTTACGCCCCGCACTTCGAGTAAAAGGATATGATGGATTATAATTATTTACCCATTCTTGATGAAATTAGCCCATAACATGAGCAACATCCAGGCCATGTTCTTGTCTTCCTCCGTATAGCGGAAATTGCGGTGTGAAATGATGGGGAAACCAGACAGATAGTACAGTTCCGCTCCGTGTATCACACCTGAATAGTAAACCATGTATTATTAGGCAACTGTTGTTGGTAGGGTGATGAAATATATTGCAATTTGCATACATGAAACGCGCCGAATTTGAAATGATTAGAGGTACATGTATAGTTATCGCCAAATATGTAACTATACGCTATGTAATGGAGAAAACATGGATCATCATTGATACGAAACTAATTGCGATACATGGTTGTGATACAGTAAGTATCCAAATACATGGCGTATATTGAAGCTAACCATGGCGATTTTACCACTGGCTTCTCAAAACCTTTTTAATGAATTGCGTTGTGTTAATTTTCCCAACCCAAGTACGATAAAAAGAATGTCTACATACCACGCCATTGGTCGAACTTTGACTTGTACTCGTAGTTGTAGACGAACACTGTGAGGTTGTGACGTGACAGAATGCTGGCAGACTTGTGTGTGGGAGCCACGATGAAGTAGTCTCCCACTATCTGAAACAACATGCACATTGGAATGGTGCTAACGTCCGTTACCTTAATACATGTATACATTGACAGAGACATCATTGTCTGTTTGTCTAACTTAGAACATGGTATTCATACAGGTGAGAGAGCAAGGTGCATTCTAATAGACCACTATATATGCGTTAACAGCTACGACTACCACACTGCGAATCAAAAGTTATATTTTACGGTATTTTAATTAGTCCATTTGAAAATGCATATAGCAGCTATGATATTTCATGTGTACCGTATCCTGCTAAACTACCCACATAAATGATAATTATAGGATAAGGTGGTCGGTTTTAAAACTTGTTTTGGTAAGGATGTCGTGTATATAATACATAGGCCTATGCTACCCATATTGGTTGGGTAAATTGCTAATACATATAATGCGTATTAATAGTAAAACACGTCAGAACAAACTAACTTCGGCAAAGCTCTGTTTTACTTGATCTTCTCCCTTTTCAATGGGCCAATTTGTGTACTGCTGTAGGACCGAATCTGAAAGATGATCAATCAATTAGAAACCATGCTGCCAACACAATACTATTGTATATCGTTCCATGAGACACATATGATAACAATTCGACAAACAACACTCGTTGTTTACGGGGTCACTCGGGTCACTGCTTTATTGGTATTCTTAGATCGATTTTCAAAGTTTAACGATTGGTTTCCCCGCAAAGACCTCGTCGAGTTATGCCCCGATATGTACATTGCACAGCAATGCACACAGTAGGTAAAATCAGGTCAAATCTAGAGCCGTACATTAAAATTGTTTATTTGCAAACCGCGATTTCTTTTGAAAAGGTTTTTATAGTATGTAAGAAATAGAATACTATACTCGTGTCCGTTAGACATCAATTATCTTGTACCTCATTGTTTTAAAACGTATAAACTCGCTTTTGCTCGTTAGATACGTTTTTGAAACAACTCATTGCAAGATAAACATATCTAACGGCCACTCATGTATTATTCTCTATGTAACTGGTTTCTATAGTAAATTTTAATCATATTTAATATTGATTTTAGTTTCACCGTTGTTTTTAGTTTCATAATTGTTTTAAATTTCACCATTGTTTTTAGATTCATAATTTTTTAAATTTCATCTTTGTTTTTCGTTTCATTATGGTTTGTTCGGTACTGGACAGTGTGGACACCGGATTTTTATAATAATTATATTATTATCATCATTTACCATATTCTGAGTTTCTGACACCCAATAGCCGATGTCTTTTTTCGTGCTGGGGTGTCGTTAATCATTCATTCATTCATTCATATTCTCTATGTACCGACCGATGCTACCTAAGCTGGATGGGAACAATGGAACTACTATCGCAAAAGTTCACACGTGCACATGTGGATGCCAGTATCTATCGAATGTCGAAGATTAACCAGAAAATAAATCCGATCAAACGGATGATTTGAATCAAGTAATTAATTATTGTGCGAACATTCTTTTTGCTTGCTATACATTCATTTTAACGGAGACCCCCTGCAGACAATTCCCGCTATTGAGGTGGAGTGAAAAACCCGAGCTAGCTAGTGCAAAATCATGAGCATTTCCGGCGGAAGGACACGACCAGTATTTAGCCTCGTGTTACGAGATAATGTATTGTTATTAATTGGCGAGTGTAGCGGATATCTGATTGATGTTCGCATCCGGACTCGATATCGAGGTGAAGTTTCGATCAATCGAATCGTTATTTGAACCATTAATTTACAACAACGAAACGTGTTTTCGGACAGGCGGAAGTAAAGCGCTTGATTTGTCATTGATCGGTTGGAGAGGTTGCACAAGGATTGGACATTTAAATGTTGTCGTTTATGTCATCCTGAGTTAACTCACGATTGATTTTAACTTATGATACATAGGATGCTTGTCTTGGTATTATCATTACAGCGTAATTATTGAACATGATGAAGCAACATCGTTTTCATTTGCATAACAAATATTGAAGTCTGGTTTCGAGAAAAATACAATTCTAAAACAGACAAGACATTTTTGTCTTAAAAGTGGTTTAACAGCACGACTAAAAACATAGATCAATTAATAATATGGTAATTGGATGTTACTGTATTAAATGAATAAAATCGAATAATGGTCTATAAAGGTAAATAACTACATATTCACAGAAAGGGATATCTTATATACAGGATATACTTTCCATTGATTTACCCATCAGTGTTGACATTAAAGGAAACAACAGAAACTGGAACGTCTGTTTTATATTTTGATATTTGCAAAGAGATTCAAAATGACACTGATATTTATACAAAGCTATACGATAACTTCAACTTTCCCACAGTCAATGTCCCTTTGTGCTTAGTAACATTCCATCTGCTTCAGATACTCTTTTACATTTTTTTTTCTTCTGGACGTTGTCTCACTATGAAGACAAATACGATTTCCGCGATGCAAGAAATCTAATAACCTTAATAACATACCCACAATTCCTCGGACTTCCGGTAGGTCTCCTCGGAAACAGCTCATGACAGCTATTAATTTCTGTCCCCCTTGTTTCCCAATTCCGTGTTGATCTACAAAAGGAAATGCTGAAATAGAATAAAAGAACATGTTTCATAATTCATCCAATTAGATTTGCTAAGCTATATTGCCATATATAACAATAATATGGGCAAAACAAATTCACTCATATTTTGCACGAACAATGAACTTTATGTTATTTTTATCACTGTTTGTGTGATATTGGAATTGATTCAAATCGTCTTATTTCGGCCATGTTGCAAATTAGCGGACGTTAAAGTTGTTTATTGCCTTAAGTTATACAACTCATCAGCATAAATAAATAAATACAATATATCTCTATACAATATTTACATTATAATACTAAAACGGATATTATTCGCGTGTCTGTCTTTTAACAGGAAAAATTGCAATTTCGTGAATAATAATTAGCACAGATAACGATTGAAAAGACAAAACAAGCGTTTTTTCAATGCGAACAGTACACATCGCGAGTTGATGGTTCTCTGGAAATCGCGAGAATTTACAGCCACGAATATTACCCGTTTTACAGTATATAATATATAATATTCTTACCAAAAATAAGTCCTTCGTCTTTCGTGGCTCCTGTGAGGACGTGTTTTGCGTTAATTGGTCCTTTGATAGCCAGCTTTTCGGGCGTGTCCGGCAGGAAGTAACCGTCAACTACCGGACGAAATGCGGGAACGAAGGACAGCGGCATCTGGAGGCCAAAAAACAAACAAACATAAAACGAATGCTGCTATATACATCAACTTACATAAACGCTATATGTCTATACCCGCCTCTTCTTCATACAAAAACATGTAGTACTACAACTCTTATACGAGTATAAAGATCACGTAACAGTCAAGTTTATGAGGTCCTTATATGACTTATGTAAAACAAACGGTTACGGTTTCTGTCTGTTCTAGGAAACCTATTCAAGTTCAAGTATATTGCAAATATTCAGTAGATGTTAGGAGATCACAGTATGGAGTTTTTAGATTTGCCTGTGTGATTGTCCATTTGATGCTCGCAAAGGTAATTTTTCACCGAAATCAAAGCCGACAATCTCCAGGTGAAGGAGGATACCGGTGTTGGCAGCCATTTTGTTGTTGAAGAAATATTCTGAAGTATTCATATGCACAGTGATTAAGCCTCCAAATTTGATGGTGTCGATTGCCACACGACAATGTTGATTGACCAATCATATTACAGAACATGCTTGTGATCAGTTTACAACTTGATATTACGTAAAATTGCTTGTTACACGTCGTATTAATAACAAACCAAAAACAAGGATGTTGAGGGGAAACTTTTGGAGCAAATATCGGTAAACGATTCCCAGAGTTTATAATAATACATTATGCATACAAAACCATTCAAACACATGGCAAATAATGCTACACACGTTAAATGCAATTAAATCTATAAACGATAAAACATTGACCTGGCCAAATGCGTATCTCTGCACAAAGCAGAGTCGAAGGAATATTGCAACAACAGCGAGATGGCATGTTCTCATGAATCACATCCAAAGCAGTGATTATACCAGTTCTCTCGACAGATGAGTGCATCCTGCTCCACTGGTGTGACACCCGTTGTAAGCACAACCATATTGTTTGTAAAACAGGTGAAAGTTAGGTATTACATCAGACATCCTCTGAATGTCTACCATAGAACTGTTTGAATGTTTTCATCAGTCCATGGACGGTATAACCTTGGTTAAACAAATTCTTAGCCAGAAGGACATGGCGTTACTTAAAATCAGGATATAATGAGCATGCCCTCAGAAGTTGTGATATGTAGACATTATATGCTGGGGCAGATGGAATATGCTGCTCTAACAAAAGAGAAATTGACTATTGGAAAGTTATCCGTTTTATCGTACAGCTTTGTGTAAAGGCATCGTCAGTGGTTTTCTGTCTCCCATGGACACATTCTTTTGAAAATAACGATGCTTTTATGAAATTCTTGGATAGTGGGAGAAGGAATGGAGGGATGAATTGTAGAGAAAGAGAGATGGAATGGAGCCATTTTTCTGAAAACTTTCAAATATAGCGAACAGGAACATGCGGTCCTAATATAGACACTATAGCCTGTCGACCAATCCCACCGCCAAAAAAAGACGGAAAAGATATTGTTTAAATCAACATGCGACAAGCGTGCAGATTAAAACCAAACATAAGTCAAGTATAATCCATAAAATTATTATGCATCTCAAGCAGTCGTTATACAGGGGAGAAACATAAACCAATTGAGTTCAGTTAACATTTCCAAGGTGTTAACTTTACGTATCGTTTTTAAACGTAATATAAAAAACCCGAAACCCATCCCCGCCAAAGCAAAACCCCAAACACTTGATGTTATTTTATGCAACCATTTTAATATAGAAATAGAGAAATTGTTATACGTTTGATAAAACATGCAGTTGATTTGTTTCACAATATCATATAAGCACATTGGTTAATAATCATCGGGTATTGAATGTTCAACACACGGTTATGTCGACACATATAAACTTCTCACCAATTTGCAGCAAAGGATATTTTATGCGCATTTCCCCACATCCTGAATAGCACGGACTTTGATGTAGCAGTCGGGCTAATGATTGGTTAACTTATTATTGGAACATAATACATATACAGTGACCCCCAGTAAACCGGAATTCCCTCTAAACCGAACATATTTCAAAGTCCCAAACAGCCTTTTGTGCTGTATTTAAACCTCAG
>JAUTCZ010044909.1:0-12157 GCA_032273805.1 Melanodrymia brightae | reverse complement strand
AGACCCCTTGCTGTCATTCGTGGAAGAGTAGCCTATGTGGCGGCAGCGGGTTTCCTCTGTGACCATGTGTCAATATAGCCATGCGTCTGATGTCCAATAACCGCTGATTTATAATCGATGTGTTTCTAGTGGCGTCATTAAATAAAAAACAAACTTTACTTTCACCTACTCTTTGAATTGCGTTATTATTCGAGATCTTTAGGAACATATCAGCCGAACCCACGAATCATCCGATGATGCCCAAAATTAAATTAACCAATGATATTACACGAACGCAAACATAGATTTTGAACACCTCGACAGATGTCGGTTCACGTAATCGACCGATGTGTTCCGAAATGCAGACAACATGACTACCCAAAATGTCGGAAGACACGGATTAGCTTTTTGGCGAATTGGTATAGAACTATCAGTATATTCGCTACATTCTTGAACCTTAATTGGATATAGGCACGTAAATTTTTATTCCGAATCCACTACATTCGATTTCACTTCGTTTTTGGCTAATTTGCAAACAATAGCTAAAACTTTAGGTTACCGATTTTATTCTCTAATTAAATCATGACGAACGGTGCTCCGTTCGCATCATTAGAGATCGAGGTAACCTCCAGGCAACCCATCTTAGCTAGCCAAGGTGTACCATTCCGTCTATTAATAGACTCTGGTTTACATGGTTTAAATGGAGTATATTAATAGATGGAAAGTTCCTTGGCTAGCGAAGATGGGGGTGGGGTGGTAATCATATACGAACGTTGTTCCTAAAAGCGTTCGTAAAACGAAGTCGTCATTTTGAGACGCTTGCTATAAGAATTCTTCATCTTGCACTATTTTCTTTGCCTGCAGATATGATTTTCGTTACGACTGTGGTTTTGTCGTTTTAAATATAAAAAATAATTATATTAAGGAAATTGGACACCGATTAGCTGGTGGATAATCGTTATAATTAAACTAATAAGCTGCAAATTCCAGTAACCCAACCGTGTCCCTTGTGTACGTTGTACATACCAACAAGTTTACACCTGCATCCAATAACCTTATTAACGTGAACACTAGAGATTTCGCTCTCTTTATATTTTATCATGTTTCCATTCTGAGAATTATTATCGTTTCACAGTATGTTCAAATCTCCAGTTATCACCTTCTACCCCATTTATCTTCGTATCCGTTTCGCTTTAAACGCCTCCTCATTGGCCCGCTGCCAGGTCACGTGGTTCCAATGAGAATACCACTCTCCTTACGTCTGACAGAAGCCAATGTATTCGTAAATAGCCGAACAAAATGTTATCAAGGCATGGAAAAGATAACGGTAACACACAGCCCCGGAACATTCCTTAGAGTGCAGTCGACGTCAAAGCTAAATTTGACTTGGCTATGTTTGAAAATGATTATCGTTGATTAGATTGATGATCAATGTTTTTGCCAATTATCTTGTGTAAATATAAACATATTTTGTTTTTTGACGACACCACTGGAACACATTGATTATTAATCAGCGGTTGTTGGATGTCAAATGTACAGTTATATCGGTACTGTGCGTGGTCAGAGAAAACCTGCTGCCGCCACATAGGCTACTCTTACCGAATAACAGCAAGGGATATTTTATGTGTAGACAGGATAGATTGAAAGTTTGTACTATTGATATACACGCCATATTAGACGGTCAGCCAAAAAATAACCTGTTGGCCAGACCACTGGTAGACAATGAATGGATGAGGTTTTGCTTCCAATCCAGAGGAATTGTTCATTTATATGAGAAACCTTTGACCATATTATGGAGTTTGAAAAAGGATTTGACTAGAGGTTTTTTCCCCATCTGCCTTCTATTATTTGCGCTGGAGTGTCGTTAAAAAGCACCACTTACTCATTCAGTTAACAACGGCAATGTCTATGACATCATCATCTCTCCGCTGTCGGATGATGCATCTGATTTTAATCAGATTGAGATACCTGCATTAACATTAATTTTGGCAGAAGCTACATTCTCACGTAGTGTCTGATAGACGTTCTTTTGTATGACTAGTAACTAACAACTAAGTTGTTTTTAACTTGTTTGATTCAGATTATAACCAATGCCAGAGACCATAACACATTGTTTAATAATCCACACACAGTCACCCCTATATTATGCAAACACAGGCACTTGGCATACGCCAGGTACGTCGGCGTATAGACTCTAGGGGAAATGAAATTTCTTCAAAATACCTATTTTTCATTTAATCACACTGATCATAGCCACAATAGACCAGTTATATAATTTGAAATATAACATTTAAGAAAAAACTCAATATTTATCATTTAAAAATATACCTCTACCAAGTCTATAATTATACTAGTAATATAGGTATTTTGAATAAATTTAAATTTCCCCATTATGTAGACCTATTATAGTCTATACGCTGGCCTAACTGGTGTAGCCTACGTCAAATGCCTGTGATGCAAAGCACTAGACGTCAATATGTGTGTGTTTCAGCTACAACAAGCCTGCCAAGCACATCGTCGAGTCTGAGACGTATCGCATGGTACAGGCTAACGACAGCGCCAAGCAGCCCGTAGTGGAGCACGAGCCAGTCTCCTACCAGCCTGGTACCAAACCCAACAAGCAGTCCATGTCGTTTCGCGTCCTCCAGTGGATGACTGACACTGACAAGGGAGAAGCGGCACAGGCACAAGAAGGTTGGTCAGGATTTTAGATCAAGGTCCACCTCTTAACCTGCATCCACATCATTCTTTATTCTACATTACAATGCGATGAAGGTGGTTTTGTAATTAAATGGGTTTTTTGTTGTATGCAGTGACTAAATAATGTTTGAAATTGAGAGATTATACGTTCAGACAGTAATAGCTTTTTATTGAGCACAATTTGGGATTGGGAATATGATGTTATTGTTGATGGCTATGTGTACATTAAACATAATGATATATTTCAAAGAAGAGCCAATATTCTTTATTTTCCATCCTTTTATAGCCTTAATACCGAGTCTAATTAAACTCTGATCAAATGAGCCAAATTATGGAGACTACATAGCGTTTTTCAAATTAGACGTTTAGTCTTTGTAAACAAAATTAATCAGTTTCATTATTGTACACAAAATAATTATTGTTTCGTATACTAGTATATATTGTACTCATTGTTATAGTCATTGCATTTAAATAATAGCTTTCTTCACTTAATATGTATACACAGTTCCCATTGTTTTTGTATAGCGCCTATGCTTTAGTATTAAATACCTATCCGATGTGATTAGATTCGGTAAGCAGTTACTTTGCATGTTGTTCAGTGATGCTTGTACTAAATATATTCAAAAGTGACTATTCAAATGTCGGTGACATTCATTAACTCGACAACAAAACAAAAACAAACGAAAAAAAGGTCACAGACTGAAACCATGCACAATGAACCATATTGCAGAACAGCCACGGCGTCAAAAGAATCCATTATTACGTCATAACTCTGAGGACGACGAAATGACTTTCTCGGGACTGCATCCGAAGACACATATTCCATCCGGTTCTTTCCAAAAGCTGAAACGCTACACTGGTTCGGACAGTGACACGTCGACAGGACAGAGGACGGAGGAGAGTCAAGAAGGTCTTGAAGGTCAGGATTGCCTACCTATATTCCTGTGACCTTTCTCTCTGAAAACTGAATCTCTATTGTTCAAATAGTGTCATGCATGGAACTAACAACCACATTTAAAACAGATATTTTAGAATGTTTAGAAATATATATAGATATTAAAGCCAATGGTTCAAGTTTAAGACACATGATTATACATTGTTAGGCATAACTGATGGTGACACCTGTTTCACTCAAATTGTAGTAGACAACTGTGATGCCGACATCATTCTCATCCCAAGAATGGAAAGCAGTCGACACATTCATTAGATGTGTTTGTGGCACAAATACAAACTCAGGATACAGGTTGTTAACGCTTGAGTGCCCGTATTTGATATTATTCGTCTTAAACTTGAACCCACGGCTTTAATTAAACCCTAAACGTAACGTATACCTTGCTGTATGTTAGATACATGTTTAACCCTTTTATGGTTTAATAGCATGTTTTACTGGCTTTATCTGTCGATAAATAGCATAGAAATATTTGTAATAAAATAAAGAAACCTTTATTAAGAAGACTAAGTCTTTATAAAAAATATATATTTAATCATAAACGCTAACGGAATAAGGTCAGTCACAGAATATAACATTACTATCGATTGGTTAATTATCCATGCACTCCTGTATTGGCATGTCCATTGCGAATTAATCATACATGCATTCAAAAACAATATAATAATTATAAAATAAAAAATATTTCAGTCCAACATACCCAGTTGTTAACATGTTGTTAACATGTTATTGTTAGTTTAGTTCATGTACAACTTCCATATTTGCAATTATTCTTTTGTTCTTTTTGCTAATACAGGAAAAAATGATGTAGGCAATTATGATGAAACCTCTATCAGATACATGGGCAAACACATTCCCTCTCCTTCCTTCAGAGTTCTGCAATCCTGGGCAGAGCTGGACACGGCGGTCGACCGTAAGTAACTAACAATCTCTATACCATGAATCTATTAAAGGTACACCCCCGAGTTTCAGTAATGCTACCACGTTTTCAGCTTATAGAGCAGCTTATAATCTGCCAATGAAATTGAATTGTTCTTACATCGGTATACATCCAATGCCTCTATTGAAATCCGAACACATTACCTACCAGCCGTGAACCAGACATGTTAACCACTACTTAAGGTGCATGCATGCCAGCCTTGGATACCAGAAGCTGCATGCAGAGGTGAGAGGGTAAAAATAAACTTTGTTTATCGACACCACTGGAACACAGTGATTATTAATCAGCAGTTATTGGATGTCAAACGCAAGATTATAGCAACGCAGAAGAAACCCGCTGCCGCTACATAATATTATAGACTACTCTTTTTCGAGCAACCGAGAAGGAATAGGCTAGAAGTAGTAAACGTATGTCACGAATAGCAAGGTGGGATAGAACCTAGACATATAATGATATCTATATTACATGTTTTTCCTACAGAGCCAAGCACAAGGAAAAAGGATGAAGAATCCGAGGACGATGGTTTGCCAGACACGCTGAGCAGTGATGAGGTCATTGACGTGCGATACAAGGGAGGACACATCCCCTCCAAACTATTTAAATCTCTCCAGAAAGCTGTTGGTGATGATACACCAGAAAATCCAGAAGGTGGGTACACGTGTTTCAGATTGGCTGCCATGTGTGTTATGTAGTAAAAGGGATTAGTCACACATGTTTGGCAACAAATATATCGGTTCTAAACAATAAAAGTGTTCAACACATTAGTGGCGTAATGTTCGTAAAGGACATGATATGTAATTTCAATTACTTGTAAGAATCACTATACTATCTCACTTTTGTTGATTTTATGGCAGATATGCTACTTCAAATGATATATCTTTTGTTTTTTTCAAATTGTTTATTCCCCCACAAGAATAACCACAATTCGAAGTGTCATGGTAGAGGGCCTTGTACTTCAAAGAATAAATATTCATTGAAAAGTTTCTCTAGTAATCATATGACATTAATGATATTTTGTTTTACTGTTTCAGATAACCCACCAAAGATTAATTCACATAATGGAGTTGAACATGTTGCTAAGCCTACATCAAAGTCAAATAGCTCCGGAGAGAACATGATGACAGACTTTTAAAGTTCAGTGTGTATTCACACACTGTGTTTTAGCAACTATATATATATACTCTCAAGTCTATGTTCATACGTGGAAGTAATGTTAACTAATACGCCATTTCAAGCACTAGTGGGGATACAGCAGTGGCCAAGAGGGACAATATTGGTAGACAATCTCTGAAGCATCAAAGACTTGATCCAGACAAAAGATCTTACCGACACAACTCAACAACAAAACAATTTGAAAACAGAACAAGAACCAGAAACAGGAACAGAAGAAGAACTTGTGGCAATACTGGTTTTCTTTAATAGGAGAGTGGTTGATAGGCAATGAAAATTCACAGAAGTTAACCAAATGAAGATTGTATTGTGTAGATATTACTGACTGGATATCCAAAAAGACAGGCATCAATTGTAAAGGGGGAACAAGGGCAATCACCTTTATCCCCGCCCCATACCCTCTTCAGCAGTTATCATGGAGTGCACTTTGGAAATTAACAAGATTGAATAAACAATCTCAGTGATATAGTTAAACAGAAATACCCCATTCTCGTGCTGTTGAGATGAAACATACGTAAAACAAACCATTCTAGATATCGTGTCAAATATATTAAATGACTGTATAATTTAATTAAAATTATAAACTGGTTTCAGACCAATACTGATAGTGTAGTGAAGATCGATCCTAAGCCAGTATATATTCTATATCTGGAGCCTGTTTCACAAAACATTTACGACTAGTTGTGGACGTAAACGTAAATATCTGGATAAAACTGTTTCCCAAAATATAATTAAACGTAATTGTGTCCAAGAACGAATAGCATCCTCGGGTAATATACCACAAATGATCAAAAACCCACGACGTCTCAACTACTAACCATAGTCGTATCACTAACAGTTAGCGATCGAAATTTCTCTACATACATGTACGTTTACGTCCACAACTAGTCGTAAACTAGACTTACGATGTTTTGTGAAACAGGCCCCAGATCTTTAATGAATTTTTCTTCTGTACTTTTAAAAAACTTTAAACTCATTGATATAACATATTAACAAGGTCATTGTTTGATGTAATTGTGTTTATAAAATAATCAGAAAGAAGCAGTGGGACACTTGTTACATAACTTTAGCTAATGATATGTTTACAAGAACGTCACTGAGTCATTGGTGAGATTTAGGATTCATAAAGTTTGTACATTCATCTCGTAGTAATTTAATATTATCACCATATACACCATATACACCACAAACCTACAGTTTGGATACCGTAAATACTTGATCACTGCTCAGATTTCAAATAGTAGCCAAGTCACAAACAGTAGTCGGGTATCGGCTAGTAATCGGTTCTTGACTAGGAGCTGAGTAAACAGTTCTGCACTGCATCTGAAATAATATAAGCCGGTGTCTTCAATAGAAGGCAGGGGCTTCATTAGAAAAAGACCTCCACTGCCCGGCTTGTAAACAAGTATTTACGGTAACCTTGAAATCGTCTGCAAAATCAATCAATCGTTTGGTATTACATGCCTTGATATTAATATTGTAAATATTTTTATTTATATCTGTAAGCATATATGGGATACCTTTGTTTTATAGAATGTTTGCAGTGAAATATTTTTAAATTGCATAAAACAATACAGACATTGTGTATTAATGTACATTATGAATGAATTCAGCTAACAATATGAATGTTTCGACTGACATTTTAATGTTTCGTTCCTTATGAATTACCATAAACCTGTCAATAATGTCCACCTAAATGATCTACAACTGTGGACTACGGGCAGATAGCCTCTATATACATGTTGTTTTATATACAGGTCGAAATATACATTTGTATACAAAACGGTTATACAAAGTGCCCGTTTTAGAAAGGTTGTTATATTAAAGAGGTGCGTATAGCAGATTCGCCTGTATCTATATGGTCACATTGGTGGAGCCATAGATACAATTTTATAAATGTATATAAATAGAATGTGCCATTAATTTTACAACTCCTTGTTTAATCTGTTGAATATTAAATTGTGTTTTGTATCATACGTTATGGTAGTATGCATTATTGTGTGAATTGAATCATCAATGTGTTTCATAATACGTTTCTGTGATTATTTTAATTGTGCCTTAACCACAGCCGAGTATACTGTAAATATCTGAAATAGATCCGGACCTCTACATTTAGTGACCCCGCTGAAATCCTTTAACTATACATTATTAGTGTATAGCTTGACAAATAAGACGGTTGTAACTGTTGTAAAGCCACACACGATGTCCCCGGTCTCTATTCGAGAAAAATTCTCAGTGCTTTCATACAGACACGTGTTCAATAAATTATAACTGGCCCGCCTATATTCGAGTATTCACGGTTTGTGTTTCAGGATCTCTGTCTCACAAGGACCACTGTAAACTCTTATCTTGAATAGGTTTAGTGGAAGAGAATGATATCTCTTTCCTGTAAACTAAATGGACTTGGATGATAATGTCGAACCCTCCTCTCTTTTTCAAATTGTTAAACATTTCGCATACTTTACATCATGATCTAAAGGTTTTATATTAGTCATACCGCAGAGAATTGTTTATGGCTCAGTCTGATGGGCTAGTGATCTCGGTTAGATCGTAAACTGATAGGTTTGATGTGCATGTGGAATTCAGATTCAAATTCAATGCATAACACCGATGAACATTTCTCCTCGTTATTAGGTTTTCATTAGACTTCGGTAACACCACAACATCAAAGTTCTTGGATATTCAGATTATTGGATATAAGTTCCACGAAAACCACCAAATAGCAAGAATTCATTTCACATATGGTTTGTCATTGACCGATCAAAGCGTCTGAAAATATATTACTATGGAATGACGTTTTTTTTTTTTTATGTCGCGGGTTCTTTTTATTTTCGAAAAATTGGAGTTGAATAAAATTGATGTTACTTGATGAACAGAAACCTTTGTTTCAATTATTGTAAGAATAAAAATATGAGAGAGACGTTATAGAAATATTTGAAATTAAAATAATAATATACATACAATGTGTGTCCATTGAAAGGGTTAACAATAGTAATAATGTATAACACAAATATCTCAACTTCATCAGTGTCCAACTTTATGTATGACATTAAATACCTGGAACACATGCAATATGTTTTGTAAATGTTCTTGTTCTTATAGATATAACACTAAAATGTAAATATACATTAACGCATTCTATTCTGTTATATAATTTTATTTATGTATGTCTGTGTATATATAGTGCAATTATTGCTTTAATAGTGGCTTTCTAATGTCTGCTTATTTCTGTAATAGTGAAATAAAGAAAAACATTTGAAATACACTACATGCATTGCGGAATGTATGGACTGGACTAGTGAGTGCGTGTATACTATTATATATACGGTATTCTTTGATATTGTTTATTCCGAGTGCTCTATGTTCTCCCGTATCATATTTGCGTGTTCTAATATAATTATGATATACTGCTGAATATTAATATTATGTACTCGGTATGCTTACTTAATATAATAACCAAATCTGCCCAACTGGTCACAAGTATAAATGGATCGCTTATAGTCTAAACACGAAGTCATTTATGTACAGTTATGTTGCAAAGAGTAGGATAATGTTCAGCGTGCAAATGTAATGTAGTATCGGGATTTCTCAAAAGTTCCTCAATAATGACCTCGTTCCCAAACATAAACCAATTGTACCAGCAGTATAATTATTATTTCATCGTCCATTGATAATAATACTCCTCTGTTTTATTGTGATCATTCATTATTACATAAGTGTATCGTACTTTTGGTATGCAAAAACTTCTTTAATTCTAAAATTAATTATAAGTACTATATGGTATATATATTATGTTTTGTGACTATAAAACATTTTAGTCTGACCTCTGGCTCAAACTAATTCCATATATATATATATATATATATGTTGCATGTGTAAATTTCTATTGTATACAAAACTATTAAAGAATTAAACCTACATGTAACATCAAATAGAAAATAAAATGTCACATGACCAGCAATATTCATCAGGTCCTTTTAGCAAACAAATACTACTATTAATTTTATACATAGTAGGTAATTTAAAAATTCAGACATTATTTCATTTTTCACAAAAAAAAAATCATGATATTATAACTTAGTTAAACACATACATATATTTAAACATACATAATTATATATATGCTTAAGGGGCAGAATGCAATAGGTTTTATGCATGGATACAGAGCGAGGGAAAATTGCTGTTGTGTGAATGTGCAAAATGATGTCTAATAATGTAGCCTACACGTAGACCTATAGAATTCTTTTTTTTATAAATTGCTAATTTATTTGTGTTGTTTGCAGAAATACCCAATTGGGGATTGTTATATATTTAATATTAACTGTGTGAGCTGACACTCCTGCCTTGGTGTTGTTCCAAGGAGGAATAAAGTATTAAAACCGCCATCTTGTTTTTGTTGATCAAATTGCATTCGGAAATCTTCGGATATATTCATTTTTCCAACTTGGATTTAACGTGAAGCTTTTTGCGAGCTGGGTAGTAGTCTAGCGGTAGAATTTCTGCGGGATGTTTAGTGGGATCGATCTTCCACAGCGCAAAACATTTTATGGACTATTTTCCGTTCCAGCCAATGATCCACGACTGGGATAGTGCACATAAAAGACCCCTTGCTGTTTTTCGGTAAGAGTAGCCCAGGAAGCGGCGACAGCGGGTTTCCTCTGATACCATGTGTCAATATAACCATGCGTCATACATCATCTTCACCACTACCATCATAATACTACTACTACTACTACTACTACTAATAATAATCATCATCAACACTACCACCACCATCATCACAATCATCATCACCAATATCATCATAATACTACTACTACTACTAATAATAATCATCATCAACACTACCACCACCATCATCACAATCACCACCATCACCACCACTACCAATATCATCATCTTCACCATCATCACCACCATCATCACAATCACCACCACCAATATCATCATCTTCACCATCATCACCACCATCATCACAATCACCACCACCATCACCAATATCATCATCTTCACCACCACCACCATCATCATCACCACTACCACCACCACCATCATCACCACCATCATCATCACCACCACTACCACCACCATCATCATCACCACCACCATCATCACCACCACCACCACCATCATGATCATCATAACCACTACCATCATCATCGCCATCACCACTACCATCATAATACTACTACTACTAATAATAATAATAATCATCAACACTACCACCACCATCATCACAATCACCACCATCACCACCACCACGACCATGATCATCATAACCACTACCATCATCATCGTCATCATCATCACCACTACCATCATAATACTACTACTACTAATAATAATAATCATCAACACTACCACCACCATCATCACAACCATCATCACCATCATCATCTTCACCACCATCATCATCACCACCACCACCACCACCACCACCACGACCATGATCATCATCACCACCACCACCACCACGACCATGATCATCATAACCACCACCATCATCATCGCCATCACCATCACCACAACGACTAGCACCATCTCGCCAATAGAATCAATTTAAAATTGTTGTTATTATTGTTGTTATTCAGGAAATGATGATCGCCTCTAACTTTGCGCTAAAACTTGAGAATCTCTTGGGTGAGTTGAAGTCGAGTTTAAAGAAGAATGACAAAAATGGGAACGCCAAGAAGAACGCGAACAGAGCAAAGAATGCAAAGAGAGCGAAGAAAGCGAGGAGACAAAGGAAAAACAGAAGAAGAAACAGAAAGATTAGAAAACAAAGACGAAACTAATAAATGACTTGGACATGGCGATAATATAAATTTGCTATAAAATTTGCTTTAAAAATAAATAAAATACGAATTTTATCTTAATCGGTTCAGCTTTGTTGTAATGGTTGTTTGTTTTTGTTTTGCTTTGCTCTTAACTCAAATGAACAAGTCGACTGACACAAAATAGACACATTGCTCTTACGGAGTGAATACAGTATTTGTACATAATCATACTTGCATCATTGGGCTTCCTGTCTGCAAATAATGAAAATCATTTTAAAAGCAAATGCTACAATTCTGCTACAATTCCATATTAAATGGTATGTAAATGAGTCAATATTTCCCTATACAACCAGTCATCTAAAGGCCGTGGTGTGTGTGTGCTGTCATATCTGTAGGAAAGTCTACATAAATGACCCTTTACAATTATTTGGTAAGTGTAGCCTATGTGACGGCATCCGTTTTATTTTGAGACCATATGTAAACATAACCGTGTGTTTGACATCCAGGGAGCGGGACGTAGCTCAGAGGTAGAATGTTCGCCTGTGGCGGGATGGGTCAAAAGCGGGATCCTCCACAGCGCAAAACATTTTTATGGGCTATTTTCCATTCCAGCCAGTGAAACACGTCTGGTTTATCAAATTC